>CAWUPB010000808.1:0-12290 GCA_963924115.1 Dovyalis caffra | reverse complement strand
ACCTAGCCCTAAAGTGTTTCGTCGGATTTTATCGCTCTCATACCGTTTCACGTATTCCAAGTCCAGTTGGACCATATCTTCTTAAGAAACTATGAAGGCTAATTTTGAGGGCCCGAACTATATTCTTTCGCCAAAATAACTCATAAGTCGAGGCTTATAGCTATGAGTTTTGGTTGTTGGCCGTTTCGGATAGAACTAGGTCCAAACGGCTCAAACCTAGCTTGATAGTTTTTCCATCGGTTTTTATCACACTCATGCCGTTTCACGTATTCCAACTCTAGTTGGCTCTGTATCTTCTTGACAAACTATAAAGGCATATTTTGAGATGCCCAAACTACGTTTTTTCACCAAAATAACTCGAAGTCATGGCTTATAGCTATGAGTTTTGGTCGTTGGCCCGTTTTCGGTAGAACTAGGTCCGAACGGCTCGAAACCTAGCCTTACGGTTTTTCATCGGTTTTTATCACACTTGATATCGTTTCATGTATTCCAACTCCGGTTAGCCGTATCTCCTAGACAAACTATGAAGGCTGATTTTGAGATCCCGAACAATCGTTTTTCACCAAAATAACTCGTAAGTCAAGGCTTAGATCGATGAGCTTTTGTCGTTGGCCCGTTTCGCATCGAACTAGGTCCAAGCTTGCTCCAACCTAGCCCTACGGTGTTTCGTCGGTTTTATCGCTCTCATATCGTTTCACGTATTCCAAGTCCGGTTGGCCCATATCTTCTTAAAAAACTATGAACGGCTGATTTTGAGGGCCCGAACTATATTCTTTCACCAAAATAACTCATAAGTCGTGGCTTATAGCTATGAGTTTTGGTTGTTGGCCCATTTCACATAGACTGGAGTCCAAACGGCTCAAACCTAGCACGACGGTTTTCCATCGGTTTTTATCACACTCGTATCGTTTCACGTATTCCAACTCTAGTTGGCCGTATCTTCTTGACAAACTATGAAGGCAGATTTTGAGAGCCCGAACTACGTTTTTTCACGAAAATAACTCGTAAGTCATGGCTTATAGCTATGAGTTTTGGCCGTTGGCCGTTTTCGGTAGAACTAGGTCCAAACGGCTCAAACCTAGCCTTACGGTTTTTCATCAATTTTTATCACCACGATATCGTTTCACGTATTCCAACTCCGGTTAGCCGTATCTCGCTTGACAAACTATGAAGGCGATTTTGAGATCCCAAACAATCGTTTTTCACCAAAATATCTCGTAAGTCACGGCTTAGAGCGATGAGCTTTTGTCGTTGGCCCGTTTCGCATCGAACTAGGTCCAAGCTTGCTCCAACCTAGCCCTACGGTGTTTCATCGGTTTTTATCGCTCTCATACTTATTTCACGTATTCCAAGTCCGGTTGGCCCATATCTTCTTAAGAAACTATGAAGGCTGATTTTGAGGGCCCGAACTATATTCTTTCACCAAAATAACTCATAAGTCGTGGCTTATAGCTATGAGTTTTGGTTGTTGGCCGTTTCGGATAGACTGAGGTCCAAACGGCTCAAACCTAGCTGACGGTTTTCCATCGGTTTTTATCACACTCATACCGTTTCACGTATTCCAACTCTAGTTGGCCGTATCTTCTTGACAAACTATGAAGGTAAATTTTGAGAGCCCGAACTACGTTTTTTCACCAAAATAACTCGAAGTCATGGCTTATAGCTATGAGTTTTGGTCGTTGGCCCGTTTTCGGTAGAATTAGGTCCAAACGGCTCAAACCTAGCCTTACGGTTTTTCATCGGTTTTTATCACACCGATATCGTTTCACGTATTCCAACTCCGGTTAGCCGTATCTCATTGACAAACTTTGAAGGCTGATTTTGAGATCCCAAACAATCATTTTTCACCAAAATAACTCGTAAGTCAAGGCTTAGATCGATGAGCTTTTGTCGTTGGCCCGTTTCGCATCGAACTAGGTCCAAGCTGCTCCAACCTAGCCCTACGGTGTTTCGTCGGTTTTATCGCTCTCATACCGTTTCACGTATTCCAAGTCCAGTTGGCCCATATCTTCTTAAAAAACTATGAAGGCTGATTTTGAGGGCCCAAACTATATTTTTTCACCAAAATAACTCATAAGTCGTGGCTTATAGCTATGAGTTTTGGTTGTTGGCCGTTTCGGATAGACTGGGTCCAAACGGCTCAAACCTAGCACGACGGTTTTCCATCGGTTTTATCACACTCATACCGTTTCACGTATTCCAACTCTAGTTGGCCCGTATCTTCTTGACAAACTATGAAGGTAGATTTTGAGAGCCCAAACGACGTTTTTTCACCAAAATAACTCATAAGTCATGGCTTATAGCTATGAGTTTTGGTCGTTGGCCGATTTTCGGTAGAACTAGGTCCAAACGGCTCAAACCTAGCCTTACGAGTTTTTCATCGGTTTTTATCACACGATATCGTTTCACGTATTCCAACTCCGGTTAGCCGTATCTCCTTGACAAACTTTGAAGGCTGATTTTGAGATCCCAAACAATCGTTTTTCACCAAAATAACTCGTAAGTCAAGGCTTAGATCGATGAGCTTTTGTCGTTGGCCGTTTCGCATCGAACTAGGTCCAAGCTTGCTCCAGACCTAGCCCTACGGTGTTTCGTCGGTTTTTATCGCTCTCATACTTGTTTCACGTATTCCAAGTCCGGTTGGCCCATATCTTAAGAAACTATGAAGGCTGATTTTGAGGGCCCAAACTATATTCTTTCACCAAAATAACTCATAAGTCGTGGCTTATAGCTATGAGTTTTGGTTGTTGGCCGTTTCGGATAGACTGAGGTCCAAACGGCTCAAACCTAGCATGACGGTTTTCCATCGGTTTTTATCACACTCATACCGTTTCACGTATTCCAACTCTAGTTGGCCTGTATCTTCTTGACAAACTATAAAGGCATATTTTGAGAGCCCAAACTACGTTTTTTCACCAAAATAACTCATAAGTCATGGCTTATAGCTATGAGTTTTGGTCGTTGGCCGTTTTCGGTAGAATTAGGTCCAAACGGCTCAAACCTAGCCTTACGGTTTTTCATCGGTTTTTATCACATCGATATCGTTTCACGTATTCCAACTCCGGTTAGCCGTATCTCGTTGACAAACTTTGAAGGCTGATTTTGAGATCCCGAACAATCGTTTTTCACCAAAATAACTCGTAAGTCAAGGCTTAGATCGATGAGCTTTTGTCGTTGGCCCGTTTCGCATCGAACTAGGTCCAAGCTTGCTCCAACCTAGCCCTACAGTGTTTCGTCGGTTTTTATCGCTCTCATACCGTTTCACGTATTCCAAGTCCGGTTGGACCATATCTTCTTAAAAAACTATGAAGGCTGATTTTGAGGGCCCAAACTATATTCTTTCACCAAAATAACTCATAAGTCGTGGCTTATAGCTATGAGTTTTGGTTGTTGGCTCGTTTCGGATAGACCTGGGTCCAAACGGCTCAAACCTAGCATGACGGTTTTCCATCGGTTTTTATCACACTCATACCGTTTCACGTATTCCAACTCTAGTTGGCCGGTATCTTCTTGACAAACTATAAAGGCATATTTTGAGAGCCCGAATGACGTTTTTTCACCAAAATAACTCGTAAGTCATGGCTTATAGCTATGAGTTTTGGTCGTTGGCCCGTTTTCGGTAGAATTAGGTCCAGAACGGCTCAAACCTAGCCTTACGGTTTTTCATCGGTTTTATCACACGATATCGTTTCACGTATTCCAACTCCGGTTAGCCGTATCTCGTTGACAAACTTTGAAGGCGATTTTGAGATCCCAAACAATCGTTTTTCACCAAAATAACTCGTAAGTCGAGGCTTAGATCGATGAGCTTTTGTCGTTGGCCGTTTCGCATCGAACTAGGTCCAAGCTTGCTCCGACCTAGCCTACAGGTGTTTCGTCGGTTTTTATCGCTCTCATGCTGTTTCACGTATTCCAAGTCCGGTTGGCCCATATCTTAAGAAACTATGAAGGTGATTTTGAGGGCCCAAACTATATTCTTTCACCAAAATAACTCATAAGTCGTGGCTTATAGCTATGAGTTTTGGTTGTTGGCCGTTTCGGATAGACTGGGTCCAAACGGCTCAAACCTAGCTGACGGTTTTCCATCGGTTTTTATCACACTCATACAGTTTCACGTATTCCAACTCTAGTTGGCCGTATCTTCTTGACAAACTATGAAGGAAGATTTTGAGAGCCCAAACGACGTTTTTTCACCAAAATAACTCATAAGTCATGGCTTATAGCTATGAGTTTTGGTCGTTGGCCGTTTTCGATAGAATTAGGTCCAAACGGCTCAAACCTAGCCTTACGGTTTTTCATCGGTTTTTATCACACTTGATATCGTTTCACGTATTCCGACTCCGGTTAGCCGTATCTCTTTGACAAACTTTGAAGGCGGATTTTGAGATCCCGAACAATCGTTTTTCACCAAAATAACTCGTAAGTCAAGGCTTAGATCGATGAGCTTTTGTCGTTGGCCCGTTTCGCATCGAACTAGGTCCAAGCTTGCTCCGACCTAGCCTACAGGTGTTTCATCGGTTTTTATCGCTCTCATACAGTTTCACGTATTCCAAGTCCGGTTGGACCATATCTTCTTAAAAAACTATGAAGGTGATTTTGAGGGCCCAAACTATATTCTTTCACCAAAATAACTCATAAGTCGTGGCTTATAGCTATGAGTTTTGGTTGTTGGCCGTTTCGAATGAGACTAGAGTCCAAACGGCTCAAACCTAGCACGATAGTTTTTCCATCGGTTTTTATCACACTCATACCGTTTCACGTATTCCAACTCTAGTTGGCCGTATCTTCTTGACAAACTATGAAGGCAGATTTTGAGAGCCCGAATGACGTTTTTTCACCAAAATAACTCATAAGTCATGGCTTATAGCTATGAGTTTTGGTCGTTGGCCCGTTTTCGGTAGAACTAGGTCCTAACGGCTCAAACCTAGCCGTACGGTTTTTCATCGGTTTTTATCACACTGATATCGTTTCACGTATTCCAACTCCATTTAGCACGTATCTCGTTGACAAACTATGAAGGCGATTTTGAGATCCCAAACAATCGTTTTTCACCAAAATAACTCGTAAGTCGAGGCTTAGATCGATGAGCTTTTGTCGTTGGCACGTTTCGCATCGAACTAGGTCCAAGCTTGCTCCGACCTAGCCCTACGGTGTTTCGTCGGTTTTTATCGCTCTCATATCGTTTCACGTATTCCAAGTCCAATTGGCCCATATCTTCTTAAAAAACTATGAACGGCTGATTTTGAGGGCCCGAACTATATTCTTTCACCAAAATAACTCATAAGTCGTGGCTCATAGCTATCGAGTTTTGGTTGTTGGCCGTTTCGAGATAGAACTAGGTCCAAACGGCTCAAACCTAGCACGACGGTTTTCCATCGGTTTTTATCACACTTATACCGTTTCACGTATTCCAACTCTAGTTGGCCCGTATCTTCTTGACAAACTATGAAGGTAGATTTTGAGAGCCCAAACGATGTTTTTTCACCAAAATAACTCATAAGTCATGGCTTATAGCTATGAGTTTTGGTCGTTGGCCGTTTCGGTAGAACTAGGTCCAAACGACTTAAACCTAGCCTTATAGTTTTTTCATCGGTTTTTATCACACTGATATCGTTTCACGTATTGCAACTCCGGTTAGCCCGTACCTTCTTTACAAACTATAAAAGCTGATTTTGAGAGCCCAAAATACATTTTTTCACCAAAATAACACGTAAGTCACGGCTGAGAGTCATGAGCTTTTATCGTTAGCCGTTTCGCATCGAACTAGGTCCAAGCTTGCTCAACCTAGCCCTACGGTGTTTCGTCGGTTTTTATCGCTCTCATATCGTTTCACGTATTCCAAGTCCAGTTGGCCCATATCTTAAAAAACTATAAACGGCGATTTTGAGAGCCCAGAACTATATTCTTTCACCAAAATAACTCATAAGTCGTGGCTTATACCTATGAGTTTTGGTTGTTGGCCCGATTCACATAGACCTAGGTCCAAACGGCTCAAACCTAGCTGACGGTTTTTCCATCGGTTTTATCACACTCGTATCGTTTCACGTATTCCAACTTTAGTTGGCCGTATCTTCTTGACAAACTATGAAGACAGATTTTGAGAGCCCGAACTACGTTTTTCACGAAAATAACTCGAAGTCATGGCTTATAGCTATGAGTTTTGGCCGTTGGCCGTTCCGGTAGAGCTAGGTCCAAACGGCTCGAACCTAGCACGACGGTTTTCCATCGGTTTTTATCACACTCATACCGTTTCACGTATTCCAACTCTAGTTGGCCGTATCTTCTTGACAAACTATGAAGGCGATTTTGAGAGCCCAAATGACGTTTTTTCACCAAAATAACTCATAAGTCAAGGCTTATAGCGATGAGTTTTGGTCGTTGGCCGTTTTTGGTAGAGCTCAGGTCCAGAACGGCTCAAACCTAGCCGTACGGTTTTTCATCGGTTTTTATCACACTGATATCGTTTCACGTATTCCAACTCCATTTAGCACGTATCTCATTGACAAACTATGAAGGCTGATTTTGAGATCCCAAACAATCATTTTTCACCAAAATAACTCGTAAGTCAAGGCTTAGATCGATGAGCTTTTGTCGTTGGCCCGTTTCGCATCGAACTAGGTCCAAGCTTGCTCCGACCTAGCCACTATAGTGTTTCGTCGGTTTTTATCGCTCTCATATCGTTTCACGTATTCCAAGTCCGGTTGGCCCATATCTTCTTAAAAAACTATGAACGGCTGATTTTGAGGGCCCGAACTATATTCTTTCACCAAAATAACTCATAAGTCGTGGCTTATAGCTATGAGTTTTGGTTGTTGGCCCATTTCACATAGACCTGAGGTCCAAACGGCTCAAACCTAGCATGACGGTTTTCCATCGGTTTTTATCACACTCATATCGTTTCACGTATTCCAACTTTAGTTGGCCGTATCTTCTTGACAAACTATGAAGGCAGATTTTGAGAGCCCAAACTACGTTTTTTCACGAAAATAACTCGAAGTCATGGCTTATAGCTATGAGTTTTGGTCGTTGGCCGTTTTCGGTAGAACTAGGTCCAAACGGCTCAAACCTAGCCTTACGGTTTTTCATCGGTTTTATCACCGCGATATCGTTTCACGTATTCCGACTCCGGTTAGCCGTATCTCATTGACAAACTATGAAGGCTGATTTTGAGATCCCGAACAATCGTTTTTCACCAAAATAACTCGTAAGTCACGGCTTAGAGCGATGAGCTTTTGTCGTTGGCCCGTTTCGCATCGAACTAGGTCCAAGCTGCTCCCACCTAGCCCTACGGTGTTTCATCGGTTTTTATCGCTCTCATCTTGTTTCACGTATTCCAAGTCCGGTTGGCCCATATCTTCTTAAGAAACTATGAAGGCTGATTTTGAGGGCCCGAAACTATATTCTTTCACCAAAATAACTCATAAGTCGTGGCTTATAGCTATGAGTTTTGGTTGTTGGCCCATTTCGAGATAGACCTAGAGTCCAAACGGCTCAAACCTAGCATGACGGTTTTCCATCGGTTTTTATCACACTCATACCGTTTCACGTATTCCGACTCTAGTTGGCCGTATCTTCTTGACAAACTATGAAGGCAAATTTTGAGAGCCCGAACTACGTTTTTTCACCAAAATAACTCATAAGTCATGGCTTATAGCTATTAGTTTTGGTCGTTGGCCCGTTTTCGGTAGAACTAGGTCCAAACGGCTCAAACCTAGCCTTAAAGTTTTTTCATCGGTTTTTATCACCTCGATATCATTTCACGTATTCCAACTCTAGTTAGCCGTACCTTACTTTACAAACTATGAAGGCTGATTTT
The DNA here is from genome assembly GCA_963924115.1 of Dovyalis caffra. Taxonomy (NCBI): domain Eukaryota; kingdom Viridiplantae; phylum Streptophyta; class Magnoliopsida; order Malpighiales; family Salicaceae; genus Dovyalis; species Dovyalis caffra. The sequence goes on along the minus strand of CAWUPB010000808.1, from coordinate 4,474 downwards.
GAGAGCCCAAACTATATTTTTTCACCAAAATAACACGTAAGTCACGGCTTACGAGCGATGAGCTTTTGTCGTTGGCCGTTTCGCAATCGAAGTAGGTCCAAGCTGCTCCGACCTAACCGACAGGTGTTTCGTCGGTTTTTATCGCTCTCATGCAGTTTCATGTATTCTAAGTCCAATTGGCACATATCTTCTTAAAAAACTATAAAGGCTGATTTTAAGGGCCCAAACTACATTTTTTCACCAAAATAACTCATAAGTCGTGGCTTATAGCTATGAGTTTTGGTTGTTGGCCGTTTCGGATAGACTGGGTCCAAACTTGGCTCAAACCTAGCTGACGGTTTTCCATCGGTTTTTATCACACTCATACCGTTTCACGTATTCCAACTCTAGGTGGCCGTATCTTCTTGACAAACTATGAAGGTAAATTTTGAGAGCCCGAACTACGTTTTTTCACCAAAATAACTCGAAGTCATGGCTTATAGCTATGAGTTTTGGTCGTTGGCCGTTTTCGGTAGAATTAGGTCCAAACGGCTCGAAACCTAGCCTTACGGTTTTTCATCGGTTTTTATGACACTGATATCATTTCACGTATTCCAACTCTAGTTAGCCGTATCTCGTTGACAAACTTTGAAGGCGATTTTGAGATCCCGAACAATCATTTTTCACCAAAATAACTCGTAAGTCGAGGCTTAGATCGATGAGCTTTTGTCGTTGGCCGTTTCGCATCGAACGAGGTCAAAGCTGCTCCGACGTAGCCTACGGTGTTTCGTCGGTTTTTATCGCTCTCATACAGTTTCACGTATTACAAGTCCGGTTGGCCCATATCTTAAAAAACTATGAATGCTGATTTTGAGGGCCCGAACTATATTTTTTCACCAAAATAACTCATAAGTCGTGGCTTATAGCTATGAGTTTTTGTTGTTGGCCCGTTTCGGATAGACTAGGTCCAAACGGCTCAAACCTAGCACTGACGGTTTTCCATCGGTTTTTATCACACTCATACCGTTTCACGTATTCCAAATCTAATTGGCCGTATCTTCTTGACAAACTATGAAGGCAGATTTTGAGAGCCCGAACGACTTTTTTCACCAAAATAACTCATAAGTCATGGCTTATAGCTATGACTTTTGGTCGTTAGCCGATTTTTGGTAGAAGCCTAGGTCCAAACGACTCAAATCTAGCCTTACGGTTTTTCATCAATTTTTATCACACGATATCGTTTCACGTATTCCAACTCCGGTTAGCCGTATCTCCTTGACAAACATTGAAGGCTGATTTTGAGATCCCGAACAATCGTTTTTCACCAAAATAACTCGTAAGTCAAGGCTTAGATCGATGAGCTATTTGTCGTTGGCCCGTTTCGCATCGAACTAGGTCTAGCTTGCTCCGACCTAGCCTACGGTGTTTCGTCGGTTTTTATCGCTCTCATACCGTTTCACGTATTCCAAGTCCAGTTGGACCATATCTTCTTAAAAAACTATGAAGGCTGATTTTGAGGGCCCGAACTATATTCTTTCACCAAAATAACTCATAAGTCATGGCTTATAGCTATGACTTTTGGTCGTTGGCCGATTTTGGTAGAAGCTAGGTCCAAACGGCTCAAATCTAGCCTTACGGCTTTTTCATCGAGTTTTTATCACACTGATATCGTTTCACGTATTCCAACTCCGGTTAGCCGTATCTCACTGACAAACTATGAAGATTGATTTTGAGATCCCGAACAACCGTTTTTCACCAAAATAACTCGTAAGTCACGGCTTAGAGCGATGTGTTTTTGTCGTTGGCCCATTTCGCATCGAACTAGGTCCAAGCTGCTCCAACCTAGCCCTACGGTGTTTCATCGGTTTTTATCGCTCTCATACTTGTTTCACGTATTCCAAGTCCGGTTGGCCCGTATCTTAAGAAACTATGAAGGTGATTTTGAGGGCCCGAACTATATTCTTTCACCAAAATAACTCATAAGTCGTGGCTTATAGCTATGAGTTTTGGTTGTTGGCCGTTTCGAGATAGAACTGGGTCCAAACGGCTCAAACCTAGCATGACGGTTTTCCATCGGTTTTATCACACTCATACCGTTTCACGTATTCCAACTCTAGTTGCTCTGTATCTTCTTGAAAAACTATAAAGGCATATTTTGAGAGCCCAAACTACGTTTTTTCACCAAAATAACTCATAAGTCATGGCTTATAGCTATGAGTTTTAATCGTTGGCCGTTTTCGGTAGAATTAGGTCCAAACGGCTCAAACCTAGCCTTACGGTTTTTCATCGGTTTTTATCACACTCGATATCGTTTCACGTATTCCGACTCCGGTTAGCCGTATCTCCTTGACAAACTTTGAAGGCTGATTTTGAGATCCCAAACAATCGTTTTTCACCAAAATAACTCGTAAGTCGAGGCTTAGATCGATCGAGCTTTTGTCGTTGGCCGTTTCGCATCGAACTAGGTCCGAGCTACTCCGACCTAGCCTACAAGGTGTTTCGTCGGTTTTATCGCTCTCATACGGTTTCACGTATTCCAAGTCCGGTTGGACCATATCTTAAAAAACTATGAAGGCTGATTTTGAGGGCCCGAGACTATATTCTTTCACCAAAATAACTCATAAGTCGTGGCTTATAGCTATGAGTTTTGGTTGTTGGCCGTTTCGGATGGACTAAGTTCAAACGGCTCGAACCTAGCTGACGGTTTTCCATCGGTTTTTATCACACTCATACGGTTTCACGTATTCCAACTCTAGTTGGCTTTGTATCTTCTTGACAAACTATAAAGGCATATTTTGAGAGCCCGAACTACGTTTTTTCACCAAAATAACTCGAAGTCATGGCTTATAGCTATGAGTGTTGGTCGTTGGCCGTTTTCGATAGAATTAGGTCCAAATAGCTCAAACCTAGCCTTACGGTTTTTCATCGGTTTTTATCACCTTGATATCGTTTCACGTATTCCAACTCCGGTTAGCCGTATCTCGTTGACAAACTTTGAAGGCTGATTTTGAGATCCCAAACAATCGTTTTTCACCAAAATAACTCGTAAGTCGAGGCTTAGATCGATGAGCTTTTGTCGTTGGCCGTTTCGCATCGAACTAGGTCCAGCTTGCTCCCGACCTAGCCTACCGGTGTTTCGTCGGTTTTATCGCTCTCATACAGTTTCACGTATTCCAAGTCCGGTTGGACCATATCTTCTTAAAAAACTATAAAGGCTGATTTTGAGGGCCGTAACTATATTCTTTCACCAAAATAACTCATAAGTCGTGGCTTATAGCTATGAGTTTTGGTTGTTGGCCGTTTCGGATAGACTGGAGTCCAAACGGCTCAAACCTAGCCGACGGTTTTCCATCGGTTTTTATCACGCTCATACCGTTTCACGTATTCCAACTCTAGTTGGCCGTATCTTCTTGACAAACTATGAAGGCAGATTTTGAGAGCCCGAATGACGTTTTTTCACCAAAATAACTCATAAGTCATGGCTTATAGCTATGAGTTTTGGTCGTTCGCCGTTTTTGGTAGAAGCTAGGTCCGAACGGCTCAAACCTAGCCTTACGGTTTTTCATCGGTTTTTATCACACTGATATCGTTTCACGTATTCCAACTCCGGTTAGCACGTATCTCGTTGACAAACTACGAAGGCGATTTTGAGATCCCAAACAATCGTTTTTCACCAAAATAACTCGTAAGTCGAGGCTTAGATCGATGAGCTTTTATCGTTGGCCGTTTCGCATCGAACTAGGTCAAGCTGCTCCAACCTAACCGTACGGTGTTTCGTCGGTTTTTATCGCTCTCATACTTGTTTCACGTATTCTCGAGTCCGATTGGCCCATATCTTAAGAAACTATGAAGGCTGATTTTGAGGGCCCAAACTACATTTTTTCACCAAAATAACTCATAAGTCGTGGCTTATATCTCTGAGTTTTGCTTGTTGGCCGTTTCAAATAGACTGAGGTCCAAACGGCTCGAACCTAGCCTAATAGTTTTTCCATCGAGTTTTTATCACACTCATACCGTTTCACGTATTCCAACTCTAGTTGGCCGTATCTTCTTGACAAACTATGAAGGAAGATTTTGAGAACCCAAACGACGTTTTTTCACCAAAATAACTCATAAGTCATGGCTTATAGCTATGAGTTTTGGTCGTTGGCCGTTTTCGATAGAATTAGGTCTAAACGGCTCGAACCTAGCCTTACGGTTTTTCATCGGTTTTTATCACACGATATCGTTTCACGTATTCCGACTCCGGTTAGCCGTATCTCATTGACAAACTTTGAAGGCGATTTTGAGATCCCGAACAATCGTTTTTCACCAAAATAACTCGTAAGTCGAGGCTTAGATCGATGAGCTTTTGTCGTTGGCCCATTTCGAATCGAACTAGGTCCAAGCTTGCTCCGACCTAGCCACTATAGTGTTTCGTCGGTTTTATCGCTCTCATGCAGTTTCACGTATTCCAAGTCCGGTTGGACCATATCTTCTTAAAAAACTATGAAGG
>CAWUPB010000803.1:0-7500 GCA_963924115.1 Dovyalis caffra | reverse complement strand
AATGAGGGGCGTGTGCAACCTAGAGAGATGGCCGTCTCTCTTTGATGAATGTGGATCGAGGTTCGGTTCATTTGGAAAAGAGGTCAGTCTTAGGGGAGACCATGCGAATGGTTGAATTGATGACTTCGCTTCGATCTCTTCGACTGAACCTGAAGGAGACTTCGATCATTCAACTTTAGCTTCTGAAGGTGTCACTTGGAATTCCGAAAGTTATTCTTCTCTTTCAGATCCCGGCCTTGGTAGAACTTGTCTTTGATTGGGATTTCGATTGAAAAGATGTTAGACCGCTTCCTCATGTGCCTAAGAAGCTGGAGGCAATCTCGATTGAAGCCAATTCAAGTTTTTCCTATTCAATCTTTATTATAGAAATAGCACTCGATCAAAGGGGAGCAGTGGTTGAAACCTCTGTAATCGATCGATGGTAACCTCGAAGCTGTCTGGGACAGGAGCAAACTCATATTAGGCACTGCCGCAGCATCAATGGTACAAGGAAGAGGCACAATAGCGAAGATCAATCCATCTCAATCTACAAAAAACATTGCCTTGGGCATGCAACCAACCCGACTTGCGCCCCATCCTTTTACCCTGCTTGCTGGCTGGAACTTTTTAGAACTTGCCTGCTCGCTTTCCTAAGAGGAGAAGCACTACCGTGAAAAGATAGAGTCAGAAAGAACCAATGGCTAGCCGGGATCGACAGCAAATAGTGATACAACTCCAACTGGACCTCCAACTCAAACGAAAGCCCCGGAGACATGGAAAGCAGTTAGCCCTAGCTATATCCTGGAAAAAATATATTACTAGGGGCGGACTGGCTTGCATAAGGATTGTAACGCGATGCAGAAGGAAGGGAATTAAGAGAAACTGCTCCTATTTATACTGGAACTAGCTTCGCTTATCTTATCACTAGAAGAGAGACAGCCTCGAAGGGCTTAGCAAACAAGAGGGCAGCACTGGCTCTTAGCTCGTTAAAGGCAATAGCGGGAAAGCTTTCAGTCTTTTCGTTGTCATTACACATTTCGACTAGCCGTGTGTGTGCAGTCGAGGAAGGAAACCGATATCGGATGTGTGCGAAAGAGCCTTGAAAGCACTTTATTGCATGCTCAGTAGTCAGGACTCCTCTTCTTTTGTTATGCGACTAGGAAAAGTGATCCACAAAGAGATTCATGTGATGTTCTATTGATTGTCGCGTTAACCCGCACGATTACTACGAGCAGCTTTCAGCTTGTGCTGCTACAACCTTCCTACTGCGCTGGGTTGCATGCTGAAAGGGTTGTTAATGCGGTTGCCGATCTGTTCCATTCCATCTGCATCCGGTGCTAAATTATCCATTCCTTAACTAGAAAGGTTTGAATCAGAATGGAATCGTGGTGGACAGCGCTTCCGCAAATACCAGTTTCCATTCCTATTGACTAAGTAAGGTTACTTTTTAAGAAAAAAATGAATCTATTCGAAACACGCCTTCTGGTTCTTTGGCTGGCCCCCCTTCTTTAGACATGAAGCTTTACTGCAAGTCTACCTTGCATCTTGGGGGTGAGCGAGCACGGCACGGACAGAGTTGGTTGAATGATCCAAGCCTCTTGATCCCCAAGCTGCTTTGGCTCGCTATGCCCTTATTCAAAGATAAACAGGACTAACAGATCCATATGGAAATGCCCACCCGAAAGGAGATCTACTCGAGATCCCTGAATGCTTTCAATCTTGCTCCGCACTCGGGGCAATACTCCAACCGAGTGAAGATATGAACGAGACTTCATCATTTTCTTTATTTCACTCATTTGATGAAACGGCAAGAAGTCAAGTAGCCGAGCTGGTTCCAACCAACCCCCATCATTCACCGTTTCCCCTACTGCACACCTCGCCAATCCCTTCTTCCAGAATGAAAGAAGAAAGATTTCCGAATCAACACTCTTTATGAAATAACCCCTTCATAAAAGAAAACTGTTGAATTTCGGGCTTAACACGCTCTGGCAGAGTGGCTCCCTTGTTAAGTGTACGGTATGGCCCCTTGGCTCAGGCTAAGCGGTCCACCCACGATGGCTAGCAAGCACCACGGCTAGTACTCAGGCTAACTAGTGGCCCTGGACGTCACTATACCTCATCTTGATCGAGAAAATGCCGCGGGGCTATTGAGGCACGTTCCGCACTCACCCAAGTCGAGATTCCATCGGGTGACAGAAGTTTTTTAGTAGAGATAGATAAGGCGGTAGGTTAAATTACTAAACGCCCTTGTTTGCTGTATTGAGGGAAGCCGGATTTTTTTATTAATGCCCTGGGGTCAAGTAGTACGCCTGGTTCACTAGGTTCTACCACTGCGGGGCCCAATCATCCTAGTTAGGCTATATGCTTAACACAGGCAAGTCGACTCTCTGATCGACCTAGACAAAATTCTAGGCGTCGAGAGAGATTTGAGAATCCGGTTCGATTTCTCATTTGAATTTCTCACTAGTGTTTCCAATTCTATGTCTACTTGACTTTTACGACAATGTCTTCTCTTGGAAATCCAAGAGACGGCACGGAAATATATATCTATCAAAGAGTAGATCTGTTAAGAATTGAAAAAGAAATTCTTGCTGGTTCTTATAGGCTCTCCCCTTTTTGGATAAAGTCGGAACTAAGGGGCTTTCCTTTTAAGATGGACCAAATTACTTTTTTTCGGTTTGAAACTCTCGCAGACTTTGATCGAGAACTCTATGAATTCTATCTTTGTCTCAAACTGGAGGATGAGCTCGTTCTCATCTCACTTGCAAGTACACTAACAAAAGACGTCTTCACTCCAAATGTCTTTGTTACACAGTCATTCGCCTGCCGGCCAGATACGAATTCAAAACTCTTTTTGGCTGAGATAACAAATTGGTCCAATCTGAGGTTACTACTTGTTATAGATTTTTCAATCTTCAAAAAGATTCTTTGTAGAAAGCGGCTTTATTTTGTTCAAAAGCCGCTTATAGATGATTTATTCATTATAAATCTAATCGATAGCTTTCTGAATTCGCCTATACTGGACAAGAAAGGGGAAAACCGGGCCGGAGGAATACCGCCCGTCCGATTTCTTCGTCCGGTTTTATTTAATTTCTTTTTGGACAGAAATCTCCTTTCTAAGCTTCCCAACTGTACCTTCGTGCGATTCTCAACTGCTTGTTCCAATCGGAACTGAAATCAAGATCAAAGAAGAAGATCTCTTGAAAAATTCCCTTACAAATACGGAAGTAAAATGGAGTATTCTTAAGCCGGGGGATGGGAAGTCGGTTCGCTGTCTTGGGGGGAATCTGTTCCTTAACAAATTTTGAAAACCCTACTGGAGAGTAGGGCATCTCTTTTTTACTTTTTTCTCGTACCTTAAACCATAGAAGCTCCAAAGTCCAAGCTCTCCTGCTCCTGTTTCTGCTCTGCTCTTGATCGATCGAATGGAATGACCCCATGCTATCGATGAAGTTCTTTCTGTCCCTCGATCCGACCTTTTTAGGTATAAGAATAAGAACAGTGAGCCATCTCCTGCAATCTATGAACCTGGACCCGAACCATCTTATCTAATACCTTCGAACGAAGACCTTGGAAACCCATCCTTTCACCTCTAACGATAAGGGGGGCGGGATAGCTGGTTGTCTTCCCGGGCAAGCGAGTAAGTAGGAAGCTCTTTTTCAAATGGCAAGTAGGCAGGCCTCAAGCTAGCCAATAAGTGTAAGATGTATTGATAGTTCAGTGAAGCCAATGAGTATGGCAATCCGGTTCCAGCTGCTTGCTGGATAGCCGAAGACAGATTGACTTTGGGCTGAACTTGAAATTAGGTCTTGCTGAGGAATGGCGGCAAGGCCATTCTTGGACGTACGTTGAATATCCACTTTGCTGACTTGTCTTGTACTAGTACCCATTCTCCCCTGGAGAGGTCCAGGAGGGACCTCATCATGCCCCATCTTTCCCTTGCCTTTATTCAATTTCTAAGCCAGATTGCATGACAAGCACACGATGCAACATACTCAGCTTCACATGTAGAAAGCGTCACAATCGGTTCTTTCTTGGAACTCCATGTTAAAGCAGTATTTACAAGATAGAAAAGAAAGCCAGTAGTACTTTTTCTATCATCCAAGTCTCCAGCCCAATCACTATCAAAATAACCCAAAAGTTTGAACTTATTAGAAGCTGAATAGAATAACCCGTAATCAAGTGTGTCACCCGGCCTCACATGCGCATCTCTTGATCACAACCCTTAACGGTCTTTGGCTTGGCCAAGTACATTTTTTCTCTCAGGTCGCGCTGAAGGCAATCTATGCATAGCTCGATCATCTCCTTCTCCGTCAGCCTCTTTTCGCATGCTTTTACTCTCCACCTTTGGAAGAAATCGTCGAAGCTCTCATCAGGCTTTATATTAGTTGCTGCCAACTCTGCGAAGGTATGTTTTCTTACTGATTCGTAGAAGTTTTCGTAAAAGACCTTAAGCAACTGTGTATGGAGTTTGGAGGAATATCTGTGAACCAACTTAGGGCAGCCCCTGTGAGGCTTAATGGAAACTGCTTAAGAAGATAGAAGTCGTTCCTTGCAGTCTACAGGGCTTCGAAGTTCAGAATATGCTCTCTGGGGTCTCCTACCCCCCACATTGAATCGAAAAAAGTCTCTTTCGTGCTTCAATCGAGAATGCTTGCTGGCAGGCTTGCGTACCGAAGCAGCTGACTTGCTTTATCATACAAGAGCTTCTTTTCTTTTTCCCCTCGTTCGCTAGCCCTATCTGCTTTGCCAAAGCTTGAACTGATAGCTATTTCGAATCCTGGCAGTCCATTAGCAGTTCTCATTCCTCCATCAACATCAAGAGCGGGCCAACTCGGTCTCACTTGGTTTCTGCTTGAACTGACAGCTGCCCCAAAATAGGTTTTTCGTGCCAATCCTTAGCAACATGATTTAATGCATCTAACTCCGACATAACTACAACAGGGATGGGGTGAGCCGCCTTGTCTACGAAGCTTCGCTGCTCCGCCTGCAGCAGTGAATTTTTCTTTCATTCGTCGAATAGGAGAGGCCTTCATCAATCTTTAGATTGTGCACATTCCATCCCCTAGCACTTCTTAACTTGCTCTGGTAAGATCGGCTTATTAACCTTCTATTCATTTCACTGGATCAGCTACGACCGTTGCTAGGTTAGGGACAGCTCCGAGGAAAGGAAGGAAGACGGATCCGTTTATTTAGCTGTCCAGACTTCCTCGATCGATGCGGCCCCTATTCCTTATTCATTATTCCAGAATCAACGGCTTGCTTGCCGGCGCAGCTCTTGCTTGCTGTCTGTATGTGGTAGGGCCTGGTCAACTGCCCCTCTTTAGCTCATCTCTTGTCAACGCTAGCAGTTTTAACTAAATGATGAAATTCCCGACTCGCGAAGCTCAATCTCTATTCATTAGTTCAGCGCTAAGATGTAGAACTGGATCGTATATGGGTCAAGAGATCTTCAATCTGGAATTCTCTTTTTGATATTGATTGCAATCCTTATTAGTGAAAAATGACTCTACAGACTATGTAGGGGAATGCACTATGGGGACTCAATAAGTAAAATTTTTTGATACTTAGGAAATGAAACTTCCATTCAACTATAGTCGAGAGGAAATAAGTCTCAGCAGGCACTAAGGGGGAAGCTTAGAGACTTATTCTATAAGAATAGAGGAGACCGGAGACCAGTAACAAGATAGAGAGAAGACAACTAGTGACAGTTACAAGGGCTCTTGGCCGTACCAACTATTATTCCTTTTCTTGTGTCTGACCAGAAGAGATTTCTGGCGAGACTGCCCTTTATTATTAATCATACGAGACGAGAAAGACAAAACGAATATCACAAGTAGAGTGAAAAGCATAATCTAACCTAGATGGGAATCCGAAGACAAAAGTTGGAATCTAAATCCGTTGAAGACAAAGAATACTGCGTGGAAGCCATTGGATTCTCAAGATGTAGATGCGAAACCGGATGAGTATAAGAATGAATTACAAGGGGCATAGACGTATGACTAGACTATGTTTTCTAAATTGATACAACTTCTGAATTGAAGGCTCTGGCAAGAGTTCGTGAATAGTCGACGTAAACAGATAAGAAAGAAAGATTATAGGCCAACCGGCCCTAACTGACAGGGGTATTGGTCTTCTTTACCAATGTTTGGTAAAAAAGGTATATTGTACCCGACCTGTTCGGATATGTGTTAGAGTCGATAGGAGGTTCCCTCCCGAACTCGATCAAAATAAGGACGGACGAATATGTTTTGTAAATCTCTCACTGGAACATCCTCAGGAGAAGGTGTAAGTGAAGGAGTTGCCCGATCCCGAAGAAATTCACATACTCTCTTTATCCTCAGAGTTCTTAATGGCTTTAGTAAGGAAAGTCTTAAAACCAGCCTGCCGTTTGGTCTTGTTCTTCCCTCTATGCCAAGAGAAATCGAAAGGAGGAATCTTGAGATCCCCGGTAGCGGGAGGCTTTAAACCCATTAGAGCTGCAAGATGGAGCAGTGTTGGTGGGCTCATGATGCAGACTGGGAAATAGAGGGCCTTGCTGGTAGTAGACCAGACCCAAGCCCCTGTAAATATTGGGGTTGAAAGGAATTCGGGGGGTGCTAAGGCGAATAACTTCTACAAGACCTTGCTCTTCCCAAAGGTTGCCCTTGAAAGGCTCTATGCGACTATTGACGCCATTCGTCGCTGGCGTCTGGCCAAGAGTGAAGTGCGTTGGAATCAAAAAGTCTGTTTTAGTACGAGACCGGACCTTTTCACGGTAGTGCTTGTCCCCAATTTTGATTGGAACTCAGGACAGAAGCAGAAGGATGAGAAGTCCAGTCACCGAAGCTATCCAGGACCCAAAGGAGAGGTAAGAAAGAACTCTTCCAGGCAGTAGGAGTAGGACAAATCCCTTGTGAAAGAAGGGGTTGCTGACATACGGGTTCGAACTAGCTTAGCTCAATTGACAAGGAGAGGTAAAAAGACTGAGAAGTAGAAGGGCCGGGTCTCACTCTATTGAGAAGTGAAGTCACTCAATTTTTTGCAGGAGAAGAGAACGAGGGCACTAGAAGGAGAAGGTTCCGAAGGGGCTACGCAGAGAGCAAAATGGGTACAAGTAACGGGATGAAGATGCTCAACCAATCTCAAGATCGAGTGAAAACGAAAGGGTGTTTAGGCTTGACTAATATCATAGATAGAGAGAATGGCAGGGTAGACTGAGAAGTTCCGGATACCTTTAGTCGGAGCAAAGCGGGCCGGGAGGGTCTATGTTAGTTAATAGAGCTAAACTTCGGGATGACGGGAGATCTTGGACTAACAGAAGTCGCGGGAGGATCACTTTTCTTACTTACTTTACTAAGAATCCGGGATTGGAAGATGGTCAACCAAAAGGTAAGCTTTGCCCTTTCTCCTCTGAAGCCAGAAGCAGCAAGCACAGTAGCTGACTTAGCAGAACGGGAGGAACCCAGGACTCGCAGACGAATCTCTTAAGCTATAAGCTCTGAAAGTGCAACATCTAGAGTGGGCAGAGGAGATTTGTGC
>CAWUPB010000798.1:22500-57500 GCA_963924115.1 Dovyalis caffra | reverse complement strand
AACCCTAAACCCTAAACCCTAAACCCTAAACCCTAAACCCTAAACCCTAAACCCTAAACCCTAAACCCTAAACCCTAAACCCTAAACCCTAAACCCTAAACCCTAAACCCTAAACCCTAAACCCTAAACCCTAAACCCTAAACCCTAAACCCTAAACCCTAAAACCCTAAACCCTAAACCCTAAACCCTAAACCCTAAACCCTAAACCCTAAACCCTAAACCCTAAACCCTAAACCCTAAACCCTAAACCCTAAACCCTAAACCCTAAACCCTAAACCCTAAACCCTAAACCCTAAACCCTAAACCCTAAACCCTAAACCCTAAACCCTAAACCCTAAACCCTAAACCCTAAACCCTAAACCCTAAACCCTAAACCCTAAACCCTAAACCCTAAACCCTAAACCCTAAACCCTAAACCCTAAACCCTAAACCCTAAACCCTAAACCCTAAACCCTAAACCCTAAACCCTAAACCCTAAACCCTAAACCCTAAACCCTAAACCCTAAAACCCTAAACCCTAAACCCTAAACCCTAAACCCTAAACCCTAAACCCTAAACCCTAAACCCTAAACCCTAAACCCTAAACCCTAAACCCTAAACCCTAAACCCTAAACCCTAAACCCTAAACCCTAAACCCTAAACCCTAAACCCTAAACCCTAAACCCTAAACCCTAAACCCTAAACCCTAAACCCTAAACCCTAAACCCTAAACCCTAAACCCTAAACCCTAAACCCTAAACCCTAAACCCTAAACCCTAAACCCTAAACCCTAAACCCTAAACCCTAAACCCTAAACCCTAAACCCTAAACCCTAAACCCTAAACCCTAAACCCTAAACCCTAAACCCTAAACCCTAAACCCTAAACCCTAAACCCTAAACCCTAAACCCTAAACCCTAAACCCTAAACCCTAAACCCTAAACCCTAAACCCTAAACCCTAAACCCTAAACCCTAAACCCTAAACCCTAAACCCTAAACCCTAAACCCTAAACCCTAAACCCTAAACCCTAAACCCTAAACCCTAAACCCTAAACCCTAAACCCTAAACCCTAAACCCTAAACCCTAAACCCTAAACCCTAAACCCTAAACCCTAAACCCTAAACCCTAAACCCTAAACCCTAAACCCTAAACCCTAAACCCTAAACCCTAAACCCTAAACCCTAAACCCTAAACCCTAAACCCTAAACCCTAAACCCTAAACCCTAAACCCTAAACCCTAAACCCTAAACCCTAAACCCTAAACCCTAAACCCTAAACCCTAAAACCCTAAACCCTAAACCCTAAACCCTAAACCCTAAACCCTAAACCCTAAACCCTAAACCCTAAACCCTAAACCCTAAACCCTAAACCCTAAACCCTAAACCCTAAACCCTAAACCCTAAACCCTAAACCCTAAACCCTAAACCCTAAACCCTAAACCCTAAACCCTAAACCCTAAACCCTAAACCCTAAACCCTAAACCCTAAACCCTAAACCCTAAACCCTAAACCCTAAACCCTAAACCCTAAACCCTAAACCCTAAACCCTAAACCCTAAACCCTAAACCCTAAACCCTAAACCCTAAACCCTAAACCCTAAACCCTAAACCCTAAACCCTAAACCCTAAACCCTAAACCCTAAACCCTAAACCCTAAACCCTAAACCCTAAACCCTAAACCCTAAACCCTAAACCCTAAACCCTAAACCCTAAACCCTAAACCCTAAACCCTAAACCCTAAACCCTAAACCCTAAACCCTAAACCCTAAACCCTAAACCCTAAACCCTAAACCCTAAACCCTAAACCCTAAACCCTAAACCCTAAACCCTAAACCCTAAAACCCTAAACCCTAAACCCTAAACCCTAAACCCTAAACCCTAAACCCTAAAACCCTAAACCCTAAACCCTAAACCCTAAACCCTAAACCCTAAACCCTAAACCCTAAACCCTAAACCCTAAACCCTAAACCCTAAACCCTAAACCCTAAACCCTAAACCCTAAACCCTAAACCCTAAACCCTAAACCCTAAACCCTAAACCCTAAACCCTAAACCCTAAACCCTAAACCCTAAACCCTAAACCCTAAACCCTAAACCCTAAACCCTAAACCCTAAACCCTAAACCCTAAACCCTAAACCCTAAACCCTAAACCCTAAACCCTAAACCCTAAACCCTAAACCCTAAACCCTAAACCCTAAACCCTAAACCCTAAACCCTAAACCCTAAACCCTAAACCCTAAACCCTAAACCCTAAACCCTAAACCCTAAACCCTAAACCCTAAACCCTAAACCCTAAACCCTAAACCCTAAACCCTAAACCCTAAACCCTAAACCCTAAACCCTAAACCCTAAACCCTAAACCCTAAACCCTAAACCCTAAACCCTAAACCCTAAACCCTAAACCCTAAACCCTAAACCCTAAACCCTAAACCCTAAACCCTAAACCCTAAACCCTAAACCCTAAACCCTAAACCCTAAACCCTAAACCCTAAACCCTAAACCCTAAACCCTAAACCCTAAACCCTAAACCCTAAACCCTAAACCCTAAACCCTAAACCCTAAACCCTAAACCCTAAACCCTAAACCCTAAACCCTAAACCCTAAACCCTAAACCCTAAACCCTAAACCCTAAACCCTAAACCCTAAACCCTAAACCCTAAACCCTAAACCCTAAACCCTAAACCCTAAACCCTAAACCCTAAACCCTAAACCCTAAACCCTAAACCCTAAACCCTAAACCCTAAACCCTAAACCCTAAACCCTAAACCCTAAACCCTAAACCCTAAACCCTAAACCCTAAACCCTAAACCCTAAACCCTAAACCCTAAACCCTAAACCCTAAACCCTAAACCCTAAACCCTAAACCCTAAACCCTAAACCCTAAACCCTAAACCCTAAACCCTAAACCCTAAACCCTAAACCCTAAACCCTAAACCCTAAACCCTAAACCCTAAACCCTAAACCCTAAACCCTAAACCCTAAACCCTAAACCCTAAACCCTAAACCCTAAAACCCTAAACCCTAAACCCTAAACCCTAAACCCTAAACCCTAAACCCTAAACCCTAAACCCTAAACCCTAAACCCTAAACCCTAAACCCTAAACCCTAAACCCTAAACCCTAAACCCTAAACCCTAAACCCTAAACCCTAAACCCTAAACCCTAAACCCTAAACCCTAAACCCTAAACCCTAAACCCTAAACCCTAAACCCTAAACCCTAAACCCTAAACCCTAAACCCTAAACCCTAAACCCTAAACCCTAAACCCTAAACCCTAAACCCTAAACCCTAAACCCTAAACCCTAAACCCTAAACCCTAAACCCTAAACCCTAAACCCTAAACCCTAAACCCTAAACCCTAAACCCTAAACCCTAAACCCTAAACCCTAAACCCTAAACCCTAAACCCTAAACCCTAAACCCTAAACCCTAAACCCTAAACCCTAAACCCTAAACCCTAAACCCTAAACCCTAAACCCTAAACCCTAAACCCTAAACCCTAAACCCTAAACCCTAAACCCTAAACCCTAAACCCTAAAACCCTAAACCCTAAACCCTAAACCCTAAACCCTAAACCCTAAACCCTAAACCCTAAAACCCTAAACCCTAAACCCTAAACCCTAAACCCTAAACCCTAAACCCTAAACCCTAAACCCTAAACCCTAAACCCTAAACCCTAAACCCTAAACCCTAAACCCTAAACCCTAAACCCTAAAACCCTAAACCCTAAACCCTAAACCCTAAACCCTAAACCCTAAACCCTAAACCCTAAACCCTAAACCCTAAACCCTAAACCCTAAACCCTAAACCCTAAACCCTAAACCCTAAACCCTAAACCCTAAACCCTAAACCCTAAACCCTAAACCCTAAACCCTAAACCCTAAACCCTAAACCCTAAACCCTAAACCCTAAACCCTAAACCCTAAACCCTAAACCCTAAACCCTAAACCCTAAACCCTAAACCCTAAACCCTAAACCCTAAACCCTAAACCCTAAACCCTAAACCCTAAACCCTAAACCCTAAACCCTAAACCCTAAACCCTAAACCCTAAACCCTAAACCCTAAACCCTAAACCCTAAACCCTAAACCCTAAACCCTAAACCCTAAACCCTAAACCCTAAACCCTAAACCCTAAACCCTAAACCCTAAACCCTAAACCCTAAACCCTAAACCCTAAACCCTAAACCCTAAACCCTAAACCCTAAACCCTAAACCCTAAACCCTAAAACCCTAAACCCTAAACCCTAAACCCTAAACCCTAAACCCTAAACCCTAAACCCTAAACCCTAAACCCTAAACCCTAAACCCTAAACCCTAAACCCTAAACCCTAAACCCTAAACCCTAAACCCTAAACCCTAAACCCTAAACCCTAAACCCTAAACCCTAAACCCTAAACCCTAAACCCTAAACCCTAAACC
This sequence comes from Dovyalis caffra, assembly GCA_963924115.1. NCBI lineage: Eukaryota > Viridiplantae > Streptophyta > Magnoliopsida > Malpighiales > Salicaceae > Dovyalis > Dovyalis caffra. Next base: position 53,104 of record CAWUPB010000798.1, on the reverse strand, counting down.
CTAAACCCTAAACCCTAAACCCTAAAACCCTAAACCCTAAACCCTAAACCCTAAACCCTAAACCCTAAACCCTAAACCCTAAACCCTAAACCCTAAACCCTAAACCCTAAACCCTAAACCCTAAACCCTAAACCCTAAACCCTAAACCCTAAACCCTAAACCCTAAACCCTAAACCCTAAACCCTAAACCCTAAACCCTAAACCCTAAACCCTAAACCCTAAACCCTAAACCCTAAACCCTAAACCCTAAACCCTAAACCCTAAACCCTAAACCCTAAACCCTAAACCCTAAACCCTAAACCCTAAACCCTAAACCCTAAACCCTAAACCCTAAACCCTAAACCCTAAACCCTAAACCCTAAACCCTAAACCCTAAACCCTAAACCCTAAACCCTAAACCCTAAACCCTAAACCCTAAACCCTAAACCCTAAACCCTAAACCCTAAACCCTAAACCCTAAACCCTAAACCCTAAACCCTAAACCCTAAACCCTAAACCCTAAACCCTAAACCCTAAACCCTAAACCCTAAACCCTAAACCCTAAACCCTAAACCCTAAACCCTAAACCCTAAACCCTAAACCCTAAACCCTAAACCCTAAACCCTAAACCCTAAACCCTAAACCCTAAACCCTAAACCCTAAACCCTAAACCCTAAACCCTAAACCCTAAACCCTAAACCCTAAACCCTAAACCCTAAACCCTAAACCCTAAACCCTAAACCCTAAACCCTAAACCCTAAACCCTAAACCCTAAACCCTAAACCCTAAACCCTAAACCCTAAACCCTAAACCCTAAACCCTAAACCCTAAACCCTAAACCCTAAACCCTAAACCCTAAACCCTAAACCCTAAACCCTAAACCCTAAACCCTAAACCCTAAACCCTAAACCCTAAACCCTAAACCCTAAACCCTAAACCCTAAACCCTAAACCCTAAACCCTAAACCCTAAACCCTAAACCCTAAACCCTAAACCCTAAACCCTAAACCCTAAACCCTAAACCCTAAACCCTAAACCCTAAACCCTAAACCCTAAACCCTAAACCCTAAACCCTAAACCCTAAACCCTAAACCCTAAACCCTAAACCCTAAACCCTAAACCCTAAACCCTAAACCCTAAACCCTAAACCCTAAACCCTAAACCCTAAACCCTAAACCCTAAACCCTAAACCCTAAACCCTAAACCCTAAAACCCTAAACCCTAAACCCTAAACCCTAAACCCTAAACCCTAAACCCTAAACCCTAAACCCTAAACCCTAAACCCTAAACCCTAAACCCTAAACCCTAAACCCTAAACCCTAAACCCTAAACCCTAAACCCTAAACCCTAAACCCTAAACCCTAAACCCTAAACCCTAAACCCTAAACCCTAAACCCTAAACCCTAAACCCTAAACCCTAAACCCTAAACCCTAAACCCTAAACCCTAAACCCTAAACCCTAAACCCTAAACCCTAAACCCTAAACCCTAAACCCTAAACCCTAAACCCTAAACCCTAAACCCTAAACCCTAAACCCTAAACCCTAAACCCTAAACCCTAAACCCTAAACCCTAAACCCTAAACCCTAAACCCTAAACCCTAAACCCTAAACCCTAAACCCTAAACCCTAAACCCTAAACCCTAAACCCTAAACCCTAAACCCTAAACCCTAAACCCTAAACCCTAAACCCTAAACCCTAAACCCTAAAACCCTAAACCCTAAACCCTAAACCCTAAACCCTAAACCCTAAACCCTAAACCCTAAACCCTAAACCCTAAACCCTAAACCCTAAACCCTAAACCCTAAACCCTAAACCCTAAACCCTAAACCCTAAACCCTAAACCCTAAACCCTAAACCCTAAACCCTAAACCCTAAACCCTAAACCCTAAACCCTAAACCCTAAACCCTAAACCCTAAACCCTAAACCCTAAACCCTAAACCCTAAACCCTAAACCCTAAACCCTAAACCCTAAACCCTAAACCCTAAACCCTAAACCCTAAACCCTAAACCCTAAACCCTAAACCCTAAACCCTAAACCCTAAACCCTAAACCCTAAACCCTAAACCCTAAACCCTAAACCCTAAACCCTAAACCCTAAACCCTAAACCCTAAACCCTAAACCCTAAACCCTAAACCCTAAACCCTAAACCCTAAACCCTAAACCCTAAACCCTAAACCCTAAAACCCTAAACCCTAAACCCTAAACCCTAAACCCTAAACCCTAAACCCTAAACCCTAAACCCTAAACCCTAAACCCTAAACCCTAAACCCTAAACCCTAAACCCTAAACCCTAAACCCTAAACCCTAAACCCTAAACCCTAAACCCTAAACCCTAAACCCTAAACCCTAAACCCTAAACCCTAAACCCTAAACCCTAAACCCTAAACCCTAAACCCTAAACCCTAAACCCTAAACCCTAAAACCCTAAACCCTAAACCCTAAACCCTAAACCCTAAACCCTAAACCCTAAACCCTAAACCCTAAACCCTAAACCCTAAACCCTAAACCCTAAACCCTAAACCCTAAACCCTAAACCCTAAACCCTAAACCCTAAACCCTAAACCCTAAACCCTAAACCCTAAACCCTAAACCCTAAACCCTAAACCCTAAACCCTAAACCCTAAACCCTAAACCCTAAACCCTAAACCCTAAACCCTAAACCCTAAACCCTAAACCCTAAACCCTAAACCCTAAACCCTAAAACCCTAAACCCTAAACCCTAAACCCTAAACCCTAAACCCTAAACCCTAAACCCTAAACCCTAAACCCTAAACCCTAAACCCTAAACCCTAAACCCTAAACCCTAAACCCTAAACCCTAAACCCTAAACCCTAAACCCTAAACCCTAAACCCTAAACCCTAAACCCTAAACCCTAAACCCTAAACCCTAAACCCTAAACCCTAAACCCTAAACCCTAAACCCTAAACCCTAAACCCTAAACCCTAAACCCTAAACCCTAAACCCTAAACCCTAAACCCTAAACCCTAAACCCTAAACCCTAAACCCTAAACCCTAAACCCTAAACCCTAAACCCTAAACCCTAAACCCTAAACCCTAAACCCTAAACCCTAAACCCTAAACCCTAAACCCTAAACCCTAAACCCTAAACCCTAAACCCTAAACCCTAAACCCTAAACCCTAAACCCTAAACCCTAAACCCTAAACCCTAAACCCTAAACCCTAAACCCTAAACCCTAAACCCTAAACCCTAAACCCTAAACCCTAAACCCTAAACCCTAAACCCTAAACCCTAAACCCTAAACCCTAAACCCTAAACCCTAAACCCTAAACCCTAAACCCTAAACCCTAAACCCTAAACCCTAAACCCTAAACCCTAAACCCTAAACCCTAAACCCTAAACCCTAAACCCTAAACCCTAAACCCTAAACCCTAAACCCTAAACCCTAAACCCTAAACCCTAAACCCTAAACCCTAAACCCTAAACCCTAAACCCTAAACCCTAAACCCTAAACCCTAAACCCTAAACCCTAAACCCTAAACCCTAAACCCTAAACCCTAAACCCTAAACCCTAAACCCTAAACCCTAAACCCTAAACCCTAAACCCTAAACCCTAAACCCTAAACCCTAAACCCTAAACCCTAAACCCTAAACCCTAAACCCTAAACCCTAAACCCTAAACCCTAAACCCTAAACCCTAAACCCTAAACCCTAAACCCTAAACCCTAAACCCTAAACCCTAAACCCTAAACCCTAAAACCCTAAACCCTAAACCCTAAACCCTAAACCCTAAACCCTAAACCCTAAACCCTAAACCCTAAACCCTAAACCCTAAACCCTAAACCCTAAACCCTAAACCCTAAACCCTAAACCCTAAACCCTAAACCCTAAACCCTAAACCCTAAACCCTAAACCCTAAACCCTAAACCCTAAACCCTAAACCCTAAACCCTAAACCCTAAACCCTAAACCCTAAACCCTAAACCCTAAACCCTAAACCCTAAACCCTAAACCCTAAACCCTAAAACCCTAAACCCTAAACCCTAAACCCTAAACCCTAAACCCTAAACCCTAAACCCTAAACCCTAAACCCTAAACCCTAAACCCTAAACCCTAAACCCTAAACCCTAAACCCTAAACCCTAAACCCTAAACCCTAAACCCTAAACCCTAAACCCTAAACCCTAAACCCTAAACCCTAAACCCTAAACCCTAAACCCTAAACCCTAAACCCTAAACCCTAAACCCTAAACCCTAAACCCTAAACCCTAAACCCTAAACCCTAAACCCTAAACCCTAAACCCTAAACCCTAAACCCTAAACCCTAAACCCTAAACCCTAAACCCTAAACCCTAAACCCTAAACCCTAAACCCTAAACCCTAAACCCTAAACCCTAAACCCTAAACCCTAAACCCTAAACCCTAAACCCTAAACCCTAAACCCTAAACCCTAAACCCTAAACCCTAAACCCTAAACCCTAAACCCTAAACCCTAAACCCTAAACCCTAAACCCTAAACCCTAAACCCTAAACCCTAAACCCTAAACCCTAAACCCTAAACCCTAAACCCTAAACCCTAAACCCTAAACCCTAAACCCTAAACCCTAAACCCTAAACCCTAAACCCTAAACCCTAAACCCTAAACCCTAAACCCTAAACCCTAAACCCTAAACCCTAAACCCTAAACCCTAAACCCTAAACCCTAAACCCTAAACCCTAAAACCCTAAACCCTAAACCCTAAACCCTAAACCCTAAACCCTAAACCCTAAACCCTAAACCCTAAACCCTAAACCCTAAACCCTAAACCCTAAACCCTAAACCCTAAACCCTAAACCCTAAACCCTAAACCCTAAACCCTAAACCCTAAACCCTAAACCCTAAACCCTAAACCCTAAACCCTAAACCCTAAACCCTAAACCCTAAACCCTAAACCCTAAACCCTAAACCCTAAACCCTAAACCCTAAACCCTAAACCCTAAACCCTAAACCCTAAACCCTAAACCCTAAACCCTAAACCCTAAACCCTAAACCCTAAACCCTAAACCCTAAACCCTAAACCCTAAACCCTAAACCCTAAACCCTAAACCCTAAACCCTAAACCCTAAACCCTAAACCCTAAACCCTAAACCCTAAACCCTAAACCCTAAACCCTAAACCCTAAACCCTAAACCCTAAACCCTAAACCCTAAACCCTAAACCCTAAACCCTAAACCCTAAACCCTAAACCCTAAACCCTAAACCCTAAACCCTAAACCCTAAACCCTAAACCCTAAACCCTAAACCCTAAACCCTAAACCCTAAACCCTAAACCCTAAACCCTAAACCCTAAACCCTAAACCCTAAACCCTAAACCCTAAACCCTAAACCCTAAACCCTAAACCCTAAACCCTAAACCCTAAACCCTAAACCCTAAACCCTAAACCCTAAACCCTAAACCCTAAACCCTAAACCCTAAACCCTAAACCCTAAACCCTAAACCCTAAACCCTAAACCCTAAACCCTAAACCCTAAACCCTAAACCCTAAACCCTAAACCCTAAACCCTAAACCCTAAACCCTAAACCCTAAACCCTAAACCCTAAACCCTAAACCCTAAACCCTAAACCCTAAACCCTAAACCCTAAACCCTAAACCCTAAACCCTAAACCCTAAACCCTAAACCCTAAACCCTAAACCCTAAACCCTAAACCCTAAACCCTAAACCCTAAACCCTAAACCCTAAACCCTAAACCCTAAACCCTAAACCCTAAACCCTAAACCCTAAACCCTAAACCCTAAACCCTAAACCCTAAACCCTAAACCCTAAACCCTAAACCCTAAACCCTAAACCCTAAACCCTAAAACCCTAAACCCTAAACCCTAAACCCTAAACCCTAAACCCTAAACCCTAAACCCTAAACCCTAAACCCTAAACCCTAAACCCTAAACCCTAAACCCTAAACCCTAAACCCTAAACCCTAAACCCTAAACCCTAAACCCTAAACCCTAAACCCTAAACCCTAAACCCTAAACCCTAAACCCTAAACCCTAAACCCTAAACCCTAAACCCTAAACCCTAAACCCTAAACCCTAAACCCTAAACCCTAAACCCTAAACCCTAAACCCTAAACCCTAAACCCTAAACCCTAAACCCTAAACCCTAAACCCTAAACCCTAAACCCTAAACCCTAAACCCTAAACCCTAAACCCTAAACCCTAAACCCTAAACCCTAAACCCTAAACCCTAAACCCTAAACCCTAAACCCTAAACCCTAAACCCTAAACCCTAAACCCTAAACCCTAAACCCTAAACCCTAAACCCTAAACCCTAAACCCTAAACCCTAAACCCTAAACCCTAAACCCTAAACCCTAAACCCTAAACCCTAAACCCTAAACCCTAAACCCTAAACCCTAAACCCTAAACCCTAAACCCTAAACCCTAAACCCTAAACCCTAAACCCTAAACCCTAAACCCTAAACCCTAAACCCTAAACCCTAAACCCTAAACCCTAAACCCTAAACCCTAAACCCTAAACCCTAAACCCTAAACCCTAAACCCTAAACCCTAAACCCTAAACCCTAAACCCTAAACCCTAAACCCTAAACCCTAAACCCTAAACCCTAAACCCTAAACCCTAAACCCTAAACCCTAAACCCTAAACCCTAAACCCTAAACCCTAAACCCTAAACCCTAAACCCTAAACCCTAAACCCTAAACCCTAAACCCTAAACCCTAAACCCTAAACCCTAAACCCTAAACCCTAAACCCTAAACCCTAAACCCTAAACCCTAAACCCTAAACCCTAAACCCTAAACCCTAAACCCTAAACCCTAAACCCTAAACCCTAAACCCTAAACCCTAAACCCTAAACCCTAAACCCTAAACCCTAAACCCTAAACCCTAAACCCTAAACCCTAAACCCTAAACCCTAAACCCTAAACCCTAAACCCTAAACCCTAAACCCTAAACCCTAAACCCTAAACCCTAAACCCTAAACCCTAAACCCTAAACCCTAAACCCTAAACCCTAAACCCTAAACCCTAAACCCTAAAACCCTAAACCCTAAACCCTAAACCCTAAACCCTAAACCCTAAACCCTAAACCCTAAACCCTAAACCCTAAACCCTAAACCCTAAACCCTAAACCCTAAACCCTAAACCCTAAACCCTAAACCCTAAACCCTAAACCCTAAACCCTAAACCCTAAACCCTAAACCCTAAACCCTAAACCCTAAACCCTAAACCCTAAACCCTAAACCCTAAACCCTAAACCCTAAACCCTAAACCCTAAACCCTAAACCCTAAACCCTAAACCCTAAACCCTAAAACCCTAAACCCTAAACCCTAAACCCTAAACCCTAAACCCTAAACCCTAAACCCTAAACCCTAAACCCTAAACCCTAAACCCTAAACCCTAAACCCTAAACCCTAAACCCTAAACCCTAAACCCTAAACCCTAAACCCTAAACCCTAAACCCTAAACCCTAAACCCTAAACCCTAAACCCTAAACCCTAAACCCTAAACCCTAAACCCTAAACCCTAAACCCTAAACCCTAAACCCTAAACCCTAAACCCTAAACCCTAAACCCTAAACCCTAAACCCTAAACCCTAAACCCTAAACCCTAAACCCTAAACCCTAAACCCTAAACCCTAAACCCTAAACCCTAAACCCTAAACCCTAAACCCTAAACCCTAAACCCTAAACCCTAAACCCTAAACCCTAAACCCTAAACCCTAAACCCTAAACCCTAAACCCTAAACCCTAAACCCTAAACCCTAAACCCTAAACCCTAAACCCTAAACCCTAAAACCCTAAACCCTAAACCCTAAACCCTAAACCCTAAACCCTAAACCCTAAACCCTAAACCCTAAACCCTAAACCCTAAACCCTAAACCCTAAACCCTAAACCCTAAACCCTAAACCCTAAACCCTAAACCCTAAACCCTAAACCCTAAACCCTAAACCCTAAACCCTAAACCCTAAACCCTAAACCCTAAACCCTAAACCCTAAACCCTAAACCCTAAACCCTAAACCCTAAACCCTAAACCCTAAACCCTAAACCCTAAACCCTAAACCCTAAACCCTAAACCCTAAACCCTAAACCCTAAACCCTAAACCCTAAACCCTAAACCCTAAACCCTAAACCCTAAACCCTAAACCCTAAACCCTAAACCCTAAACCCTAAACCCTAAACCCTAAACCCTAAACCCTAAACCCTAAACCCTAAACCCTAAACCCTAAACCCTAAACCCTAAACCCTAAACCCTAAACCCTAAACCCTAAACCCTAAACCCTAAACCCTAAACCCTAAACCCTAAACCCTAAACCCTAAACCCTAAACCCTAAACCCTAAACCCTAAACCCTAAACCCTAAACCCTAAACCCTAAACCCTAAACCCTAAACCCTAAACCCTAAACCCTAAACCCTAAACCCTAAACCCTAAACCCTAAACCCTAAACCCTAAACCCTAAACCCTAAACCCTAAACCCTAAACCCTAAACCCTAAACCCTAAACCCTAAACCCTAAACCCTAAACCCTAAACCCTAAACCCTAAACCCTAAACCCTAAACCCTAAACCCTAAACCCTAAACCCTAAACCCTAAACCCTAAACCCTAAACCCTAAACCCTAAACCCTAAACCCTAAACCCTAAACCCTAAACCCTAAACCCTAAACCCTAAACCCTAAACCCTAAACCCTAAACCCTAAACCCTAAACCCTAAACCCTAAACCCTAAACCCTAAACCCTAAACCCTAAACCCTAAACCCTAAAACCCTAAACCCTAAACCCTAAACCCTAAACCCTAAACCCTAAACCCTAAACCCTAAACCCTAAACCCTAAACCCTAAACCCTAAACCCTAAACCCTAAAACCCTAAACCCTAAACCCTAAACCCTAAACCCTAAACCCTAAACCCTAAACCCTAAACCCTAAACCCTAAACCCTAAACCCTAAACCCTAAACCCTAAACCCTAAACCCTAAACCCTAAACCCTAAACCCTAAACCCTAAACCCTAAACCCTAAACCCTAAACCCTAAACCCTAAACCCTAAACCCTAAACCCTAAACCCTAAACCCTAAAACCCTAAACCCTAAACCCTAAACCCTAAACCCTAAACCCTAAACCCTAAACCCTAAACCCTAAACCCTAAACCCTAAACCCTAAACCCTAAACCCTAAACCCTAAACCCTAAACCCTAAACCCTAAACCCTAAACCCTAAACCCTAAACCCTAAACCCTAAACCCTAAACCCTAAACCCTAAACCCTAAACCCTAAACCCTAAACCCTAAACCCTAAACCCTAAACCCTAAACCCTAAACCCTAAACCCTAAACCCTAAACCCTAAACCCTAAACCCTAAACCCTAAACCCTAAACCCTAAACCCTAAACCCTAAACCCTAAACCCTAAACCCTAAACCCTAAACCCTAAACCCTAAACCCTAAACCCTAAACCCTAAACCCTAAACCCTAAACCCTAAACCCTAAACCCTAAACCCTAAACCCTAAACCCTAAACCCTAAACCCTAAACCCTAAACCCTAAACCCTAAACCCTAAACCCTAAACCCTAAACCCTAAACCCTAAACCCTAAACCCTAAACCCTAAACCCTAAACCCTAAACCCTAAACCCTAAACCCTAAACCCTAAACCCTAAACCCTAAACCCTAAACCCTAAACCCTAAACCCTAAACCCTAAACCCTAAACCCTAAACCCTAAACCCTAAACCCTAAACCCTAAACCCTAAACCCTAAACCCTAAACCCTAAACCCTAAACCCTAAACCCTAAACCCTAAACCCTAAACCCTAAACCCTAAACCCTAAACCCTAAACCCTAAACCCTAAACCCTAAACCCTAAACCCTAAACCCTAAACCCTAAACCCTAAACCCTAAACCCTAAACCCTAAACCCTAAACCCTAAACCCTAAACCCTAAACCCTAAACCCTAAACCCTAAACCCTAAACCCTAAACCCTAAACCCTAAACCCTAAACCCTAAACCCTAAACCCTAAACCCTAAACCCTAAACCCTAAACCCTAAACCCTAAACCCTAAACCCTAAACCCTAAACCCTAAACCCTAAACCCTAAACCCTAAACCCTAAACCCTAAACCCTAAACCCTAAACCCTAAACCCTAAACCCTAAACCCTAAACCCTAAACCCTAAACCCTAAACCCTAAACCCTAAACCCTAAACCCTAAACCCTAAACCCTAAACCCTAAACCCTAAACCCTAAACCCTAAACCCTAAACCCTAAACCCTAAACCCTAAACCCTAAACCCTAAACCCTAAACCCTAAACCCTAAACCCTAAACCCTAAACCCTAAACCCTAAACCCTAAACCCTAAACCCTAAACCCTAAACCCTAAACCCTAAACCCTAAACCCTAAACCCTAAACCCTAAACCCTAAACCCTAAACCCTAAACCCTAAACCCTAAACCCTAAACCCTAAACCCTAAACCCTAAACCCTAAACCCTAAACCCTAAACCCTAAACCCTAAACCCTAAACCCTAAACCCTAAACCCTAAACCCTAAACCCTAAACCCTAAACCCTAAACCCTAAACCCTAAACCCTAAACCCTAAACCCTAAACCCTAAACCCTAAACCCTAAACCCTAAACCCTAAACCCTAAACCCTAAACCCTAAACCCTAAACCCTAAACCCTAAACCCTAAACCCTAAACCCTAAACCCTAAACCCTAAACCCTAAACCCTAAACCCTAAACCCTAAACCCTAAACCCTAAACCCTAAACCCTAAACCCTAAACCCTAAACCCTAAACCCTAAACCCTAAACCCTAAACCCTAAACCCTAAACCCTAAACCCTAAACCCTAAACCCTAAACCCTAAACCCTAAACCCTAAACCCTAAACCCTAAACCCTAAACCCTAAACCCTAAACCCTAAACCCTAAACCCTAAACCCTAAACCCTAAACCCTAAACCCTAAACCCTAAACCCTAAACCCTAAACCCTAAACCCTAAACCCTAAACCCTAAACCCTAAACCCTAAACCCTAAACCCTAAACCCTAAACCCTAAACCCTAAACCCTAAACCCTAAACCCTAAACCCTAAACCCTAAACCCTAAACCCTAAACCCTAAACCCTAAACCCTAAACCCTAAACCCTAAACCCTAAACCCTAAACCCTAAACCCTAAACCCTAAACCCTAAACCCTAAACCCTAAACCCTAAACCCTAAACCCTAAACCCTAAACCCTAAACCCTAAACCCTAAACCCTAAACCCTAAACCCTAAACCCTAAACCCTAAACCCTAAACCCTAAACCCTAAACCCTAAACCCTAAACCCTAAACCCTAAACCCTAAACCCTAAACCCTAAACCCTAAACCCTAAACCCTAAACCCTAAACCCTAAACCCTAAACCCTAAACCCTAAACCCTAAACCCTAAACCCTAAACCCTAAACCCTAAACCCTAAACCCTAAACCCTAAACCCTAAACCCTAAACCCTAAACCCTAAACCCTAAACCCTAAACCCTAAACCCTAAACCCTAAACCCTAAACCCTAAACCCTAAACCCTAAACCCTAAACCCTAAACCCTAAACCCTAAACCCTAAACCCTAAACCCTAAACCCTAAACCCTAAACCCTAAACCCTAAACCCTAAACCCTAAACCCTAAACCCTAAACCCTAAACCCTAAACCCTAAACCCTAAACCCTAAACCCTAAACCCTAAACCCTAAACCCTAAACCCTAAACCCTAAACCCTAAACCCTAAACCCTAAACCCTAAACCCTAAACCCTAAACCCTAAACCCTAAACCCTAAACCCTAAACCCTAAACCCTAAACCCTAAACCCTAAACCCTAAACCCTAAACCCTAAACCCTAAACCCTAAACCCTAAACCCTAAACCCTAAACCCTAAACCCTAAACCCTAAACCCTAAACCCTAAACCCTAAACCCTAAACCCTAAACCCTAAACCCTAAACCCTAAACCCTAAACCCTAAACCCTAAACCCTAAACCCTAAACCCTAAACCCTAAACCCTAAACCCTAAACCCTAAACCCTAAACCCTAAACCCTAAACCCTAAACCCTAAACCCTAAACCCTAAACCCTAAACCCTAAACCCTAAACCCTAAACCCTAAACCCTAAACCCTAAACCCTAAACCCTAAACCCTAAACCCTAAACCCTAAACCCTAAACCCTAAACCCTAAACCCTAAACCCTAAACCCTAAACCCTAAACCCTAAACCCTAAACCCTAAACCCTAAACCCTAAACCCTAAACCCTAAACCCTAAACCCTAAACCCTAAACCCTAAACCCTAAACCCTAAACCCTAAACCCTAAACCCTAAACCCTAAACCCTAAACCCTAAACCCTAAACCCTAAACCCTAAACCCTAAACCCTAAACCCTAAACCCTAAACCCTAAACCCTAAACCCTAAACCCTAAACCCTAAACCCTAAACCCTAAACCCTAAACCCTAAACCCTAAACCCTAAACCCTAAACCCTAAACCCTAAACCCTAAACCCTAAACCCTAAACCCTAAACCCTAAACCCTAAACCCTAAACCCTAAACCCTAAACCCTAAACCCTAAACCCTAAACCCTAAACCCTAAACCCTAAACCCTAAACCCTAAACCCTAAACCCTAAACCCTAAACCCTAAACCCTAAACCCTAAACCCTAAACCCTAAACCCTAAACCCTAAACCCTAAACCCTAAACCCTAAACCCTAAACCCTAAACCCTAAACCCTAAACCCTAAACCCTAAACCCTAAACCCTAAACCCTAAACCCTAAACCCTAAACCCTAAACCCTAAACCCTAAACCCTAAACCCTAAACCCTAAACCCTAAACCCTAAACCCTAAACCCTAAACCCTAAACCCTAAACCCTAAACCCTAAACCCTAAACCCTAAACCCTAAACCCTAAACCCTAAACCCTAAACCCTAAACCCTAAACCCTAAACCCTAAACCCTAAACCCTAAACCCTAAACCCTAAACCCTAAACCCTAAACCCTAAACCCTAAACCCTAAACCCTAAACCCTAAACCCTAAACCCTAAACCCTAAACCCTAAACCCTAAACCCTAAACCCTAAACCCTAAACCCTAAACCCTAAACCCTAAACCCTAAACCCTAAACCCTAAACCCTAAACCCTAAACCCTAAACCCTAAACCCTAAACCCTAAACCCTAAACCCTAAACCCTAAACCCTAAACCCTAAACCCTAAACCCTAAACCCTAAACCCTAAACCCTAAACCCTAAACCCTAAACCCTAAACCCTAAACCCTAAACCCTAAACCCTAAACCCTAAACCCTAAACCCTAAACCCTAAACCCTAAACCCTAAACCCTAAACCCTAAACCCTAAACCCTAAACCCTAAACCCTAAACCCTAAACCCTAAACCCTAAACCCTAAACCCTAAACCCTAAACCCTAAACCCTAAACCCTAAACCCTAAACCCTAAACCCTAAACCCTAAACCCTAAACCCTAAACCCTAAACCCTAAACCCTAAACCCTAAACCCTAAACCCTAAACCCTAAACCCTAAACCCTAAACCCTAAACCCTAAACCCTAAACCCTAAACCCTAAACCCTAAACCCTAAACCCTAAACCCTAAACCCTAAACCCTAAACCCTAAACCCTAAACCCTAAACCCTAAACCCTAAACCCTAAACCCTAAACCCTAAACCCTAAACCCTAAACCCTAAACCCTAAACCCTAAACCCTAAACCCTAAACCCTAAACCCTAAACCCTAAACCCTAAACCCTAAACCCTAAACCCTAAACCCTAAACCCTAAACCCTAAACCCTAAACCCTAAACCCTAAACCCTAAACCCTAAACCCTAAACCCTAAACCCTAAACCCTAAACCCTAAACCCTAAACCCTAAACCCTAAACCCTAAACCCTAAACCCTAAACCCTAAACCCTAAACCCTAAACCCTAAAACCCTAAACCCTAAACCCTAAACCCTAAACCCTAAACCCTAAACCCTAAACCCTAAACCCTAAACCCTAAACCCTAAACCCTAAACCCTAAACCCTAAACCCTAAACCCTAAACCCTAAACCCTAAACCCTAAACCCTAAACCCTAAACCCTAAACCCTAAACCCTAAACCCTAAACCCTAAACCCTAAACCCTAAACCCTAAACCCTAAACCCTAAACCCTAAACCCTAAACCCTAAACCCTAAACCCTAAACCCTAAACCCTAAACCCTAAACCCTAAACCCTAAACCCTAAACCCTAAACCCTAAACCCTAAACCCTAAACCCTAAACCCTAAACCCTAAACCCTAAACCCTAAACCCTAAACCCTAAACCCTAAACCCTAAACCCTAAACCCTAAACCCTAAACCCTAAACCCTAAACCCTAAACCCTAAACCCTAAACCCTAAACCCTAAACCCTAAACCCTAAACCCTAAACCCTAAACCCTAAACCCTAAACCCTAAACCCTAAACCCTAAACCCTAAACCCTAAACCCTAAACCCTAAACCCTAAACCCTAAACCCTAAACCCTAAACCCTAAACCCTAAACCCTAAACCCTAAACCCTAAACCCTAAACCCTAAACCCTAAACCCTAAACCCTAAACCCTAAACCCTAAACCCTAAACCCTAAACCCTAAACCCTAAACCCTAAACCCTAAACCCTAAACCCTAAACCCTAAACCCTAAACCCTAAACCCTAAACCCTAAACCCTAAACCCTAAACCCTAAACCCTAAACCCTAAACCCTAAACCCTAAACCCTAAACCCTAAACCCTAAACCCTAAACCCTAAACCCTAAACCCTAAACCCTAAACCCTAAACCCTAAACCCTAAACCCTAAACCCTAAACCCTAAACCCTAAACCCTAAACCCTAAACCCTAAACCCTAAACCCTAAACCCTAAACCCTAAACCCTAAACCCTAAACCCTAAACCCTAAACCCTAAACCCTAAACCCTAAACCCTAAACCCTAAACCCTAAACCCTAAACCCTAAACCCTAAACCCTAAACCCTAAACCCTAAACCCTAAACCCTAAACCCTAAACCCTAAACCCTAAACCCTAAACCCTAAACCCTAAACCCTAAACCCTAAACCCTAAACCCTAAACCCTAAACCCTAAACCCTAAACCCTAAACCCTAAACCCTAAACCCTAAACCCTAAACCCTAAACCCTAAACCCTAAACCCTAAACCCTAAACCCTAAACCCTAAACCCTAAACCCTAAACCCTAAACCCTAAACCCTAAACCCTAAACCCTAAACCCTAAACCCTAAACCCTAAACCCTAAACCCTAAACCCTAAACCCTAAACCCTAAACCCTAAACCCTAAACCCTAAACCCTAAACCCTAAACCCTAAACCCTAAACCCTAAACCCTAAACCCTAAACCCTAAACCCTAAACCCTAAACCCTAAACCCTAAACCCTAAACCCTAAACCCTAAACCCTAAACCCTAAACCCTAAACCCTAAACCCTAAACCCTAAACCCTAAACCCTAAACCCTAAACCCTAAACCCTAAACCCTAAACCCTAAACCCTAAACCCTAAACCCTAAACCCTAAACCCTAAACCCTAAACCCTAAACCCTAAACCCTAAACCCTAAACCCTAAACCCTAAACCCTAAACCCTAAACCCTAAACCCTAAACCCTAAACCCTAAACCCTAAACCCTAAACCCTAAACCCTAAACCCTAAACCCTAAACCCTAAACCCTAAACCCTAAACCCTAAACCCTAAACCCTAAACCCTAAACCCTAAACCCTAAACCCTAAACCCTAAACCCTAAACCCTAAACCCTAAACCCTAAACCCTAAACCCTAAACCCTAAACCCTAAACCCTAAACCCTAAACCCTAAACCCTAAACCCTAAACCCTAAACCCTAAACCCTAAACCCTAAACCCTAAACCCTAAACCCTAAACCCTAAACCCTAAACCCTAAACCCTAAACCCTAAACCCTAAACCCTAAACCCTAAACCCTAAACCCTAAACCCTAAACCCTAAACCCTAAACCCTAAACCCTAAACCCTAAACCCTAAACCCTAAACCCTAAACCCTAAACCCTAAACCCTAAACCCTAAACCCTAAACCCTAAACCCTAAACCCTAAACCCTAAACCCTAAACCCTAAACCCTAAACCCTAAACCCTAAACCCTAAACCCTAAACCCTAAACCCTAAACCCTAAACCCTAAACCCTAAACCCTAAACCCTAAACCCTAAACCCTAAACCCTAAACCCTAAACCCTAAACCCTAAACCCTAAACCCTAAACCCTAAACCCTAAACCCTAAACCCTAAACCCTAAACCCTAAACCCTAAACCCTAAACCCTAAACCCTAAACCCTAAACCCTAAACCCTAAACCCTAAACCCTAAACCCTAAACCCTAAACCCTAAACCCTAAACCCTAAACCCTAAACCCTAAACCCTAAACCCTAAACCCTAAACCCTAAACCCTAAACCCTAAACCCTAAACCCTAAACCCTAAACCCTAAACCCTAAACCCTAAACCCTAAACCCTAAACCCTAAACCCTAAACCCTAAACCCTAAACCCTAAACCCTAAACCCTAAACCCTAAACCCTAAACCCTAAACCCTAAACCCTAAACCCTAAACCCTAAACCCTAAACCCTAAACCCTAAACCCTAAACCCTAAACCCTAAACCCTAAACCCTAAACCCTAAACCCTAAACCCTAAACCCTAAACCCTAAACCCTAAACCCTAAACCCTAAACCCTAAACCCTAAACCCTAAACCCTAAACCCTAAACCCTAAACCCTAAACCCTAAACCCTAAACCCTAAACCCTAAACCCTAAACCCTAAACCCTAAACCCTAAACCCTAAACCCTAAACCCTAAACCCTAAACCCTAAACCCTAAACCCTAAACCCTAAACCCTAAACCCTAAACCCTAAACCCTAAACCCTAAACCCTAAACCCTAAACCCTAAACCCTAAACCCTAAACCCTAAACCCTAAACCCTAAACCCTAAACCCTAAACCCTAAACCCTAAACCCTAAACCCTAAACCCTAAACCCTAAACCCTAAACCCTAAACCCTAAACCCTAAACCCTAAACCCTAAACCCTAAACCCTAAACCCTAAACCCTAAACCCTAAACCCTAAACCCTAAACCCTAAACCCTAAACCCTAAACCCTAAACCCTAAACCCTAAACCCTAAACCCTAAACCCTAAACCCTAAACCCTAAACCCTAAACCCTAAACCCTAAACCCTAAACCCTAAACCCTAAACCCTAAACCCTAAACCCTAAACCCTAAACCCTAAACCCTAAACCCTAAACCCTAAACCCTAAACCCTAAACCCTAAACCCTAAACCCTAAACCCTAAACCCTAAACCCTAAACCCTAAACCCTAAACCCTAAACCCTAAACCCTAAACCCTAAACCCTAAACCCTAAACCCTAAACCCTAAACCCTAAACCCTAAACCCTAAACCCTAAACCCTAAACCCTAAACCCTAAACCCTAAACCCTAAACCCTAAACCCTAAACCCTAAACCCTAAACCCTAAACCCTAAACCCTAAACCCTAAACCCTAAACCCTAAACCCTAAACCCTAAACCCTAAACCCTAAACCCTAAACCCTAAACCCTAAACCCTAAACCCTAAACCCTAAACCCTAAACCCTAAACCCTAAACCCTAAACCCTAAACCCTAAACCCTAAACCCTAAACCCTAAACCCTAAACCCTAAACCCTAAACCCTAAACCCTAAACCCTAAACCCTAAACCCTAAACCCTAAACCCTAAACCCTAAACCCTAAACCCTAAACCCTAAACCCTAAACCCTAAACCCTAAACCCTAAACCCTAAACCCTAAACCCTAAACCCTAAACCCTAAACCCTAAACCCTAAACCCTAAACCCTAAACCCTAAACCCTAAACCCTAAACCCTAAACCCTAAACCCTAAACCCTAAACCCTAAACCCTAAACCCTAAACCCTAAACCCTAAACCCTAAACCCTAAACCCTAAACCCTAAACCCTAAACCCTAAACCCTAAACCCTAAACCCTAAACCCTAAACCCTAAACCCTAAACCCTAAACCCTAAACCCTAAACCCTAAACCCTAAACCCTAAACCCTAAACCCTAAACCCTAAACCCTAAACCCTAAACCCTAAACCCTAAACCCTAAACCCTAAACCCTAAACCCTAAACCCTAAACCCTAAACCCTAAACCCTAAACCCTAAACCCTAAACCCTAAACCCTAAACCCTAAACCCTAAACCCTAAACCCTAAACCCTAAACCCTAAACCCTAAACCCTAAACCCTAAACCCTAAACCCTAAACCCTAAACCCTAAACCCTAAACCCTAAACCCTAAACCCTAAACCCTAAACCCTAAACCCTAAACCCTAAACCCTAAACCCTAAACCCTAAACCCTAAACCCTAAACCCTAAACCCTAAACCCTAAACCCTAAACCCTAAACCCTAAACCCTAAACCCTAAACCCTAAACCCTAAACCCTAAACCCTAAACCCTAAACCCTAAACCCTAAACCCTAAACCCTAAACCCTAAACCCTAAACCCTAAACCCTAAACCCTAAACCCTAAACCCTAAACCCTAAACCCTAAACCCTAAACCCTAAACCCTAAACCCTAAACCCTAAACCCTAAACCCTAAACCCTAAACCCTAAACCCTAAACCCTAAACCCTAAACCCTAAACCCTAAACCCTAAACCCTAAACCCTAAACCCTAAACCCTAAACCCTAAACCCTAAACCCTAAACCCTAAACCCTAAACCCTAAACCCTAAACCCTAAACCCTAAACCCTAAACCCTAAACCCTAAACCCTAAACCCTAAACCCTAAACCCTAAACCCTAAACCCTAAAACCCTAAACCCTAAACCCTAAACCCTAAACCCTAAACCCTAAACCCTAAACCCTAAACCCTAAACCCTAAACCCTAAACCCTAAACCCTAAACCCTAAACCCTAAACCCTAAACCCTAAACCCTAAACCCTAAACCCTAAACCCTAAACCCTAAACCCTAAACCCTAAACCCTAAACCCTAAACCCTAAACCCTAAACCCTAAACCCTAAACCCTAAAACCCTAAACCCTAAACCCTAAACCCTAAACCCTAAACCCTAAACCCTAAACCCTAAACCCTAAACCCTAAACCCTAAACCCTAAACCCTAAACCCTAAACCCTAAACCCTAAACCCTAAACCCTAAACCCTAAACCCTAAACCCTAAACCCTAAACCCTAAACCCTAAACCCTAAAACCCTAAACCCTAAACCCTAAACCCTAAACCCTAAACCCTAAACCCTAAACCCTAAACCCTAAACCCTAAACCCTAAACCCTAAACCCTAAACCCTAAACCCTAAACCCTAAACCCTAAACCCTAAACCCTAAACCCTAAACCCTAAAACCCTAAACCCTAAACCCTAAACCCTAAACCCTAAACCCTAAACCCTAAACCCTAAACCCTAAACCCTAAACCCTAAACCCTAAACCCTAAACCCTAAACCCTAAACCCTAAACCCTAAACCCTAAACCCTAAACCCTAAACCCTAAACCCTAAACCCTAAACCCTAAACCCTAAACCCTAAACCCTAAACCCTAAACCCTAAACCCTAAACCCTAAACCCTAAACCCTAAACCCTAAACCCTAAACCCTAAACCCTAAACCCTAAACCCTAAAACCCTAAACCCTAAACCCTAAACCCTAAACCCTAAACCCTAAACCCTAAACCCTAAACCCTAAACCCTAAACCCTAAACCCTAAACCCTAAACCCTAAACCCTAAACCCTAAACCCTAAACCCTAAACCCTAAACCCTAAACCCTAAACCCTAAACCCTAAACCCTAAACCCTAAACCCTAAACCCTAAACCCTAAACCCTAAACCCTAAACCCTAAACCCTAAACCCTAAACCCTAAACCCTAAACCCTAAACCCTAAACCCTAAACCCTAAACCCTAAACCCTAAACCCTAAACCCTAAACCCTAAACCCTAAACCCTAAACCCTAAACCCTAAACCCTAAACCCTAAACCCTAAACCCTAAACCCTAAACCCTAAACCCTAAACCCTAAACCCTAAACCCTAAACCCTAAACCCTAAACCCTAAACCCTAAACCCTAAACCCTAAACCCTAAACCCTAAACCCTAAACCCTAAACCCTAAACCCTAAACCCTAAACCCTAAACCCTAAACCCTAAACCCTAAACCCTAAACCCTAAACCCTAAACCCTAAACCCTAAACCCTAAACCCTAAACCCTAAACCCTAAACCCTAAACCCTAAACCCTAAACCCTAAACCCTAAACCCTAAACCCTAAACCCTAAACCCTAAACCCTAAACCCTAAACCCTAAACCCTAAACCCTAAACCCTAAACCCTAAACCCTAAACCCTAAACCCTAAACCCTAAACCCTAAACCCTAAACCCTAAACCCTAAACCCTAAACCCTAAACCCTAAACCCTAAACCCTAAACCCTAAACCCTAAACCCTAAACCCTAAACCCTAAACCCTAAACCCTAAACCCTAAACCCTAAACCCTAAACCCTAAACCCTAAACCCTAAACCCTAAACCCTAAACCCTAAACCCTAAACCCTAAACCCTAAACCCTAAACCCTAAACCCTAAACCCTAAACCCTAAACCCTAAACCCTAAACCCTAAACCCTAAACCCTAAACCCTAAACCCTAAACCCTAAACCCTAAACCCTAAACCCTAAACCCTAAACCCTAAACCCTAAACCCTAAACCCTAAACCCTAAACCCTAAACCCTAAACCCTAAACCCTAAACCCTAAACCCTAAACCCTAAACCCTAAACCCTAAACCCTAAACCCTAAACCCTAAACCCTAAACCCTAAACCCTAAACCCTAAAACCCTAAACCCTAAACCCTAAACCCTAAACCCTAAACCCTAAACCCTAAACCCTAAACCCTAAACCCTAAACCCTAAACCCTAAACCCTAAACCCTAAACCCTAAACCCTAAACCCTAAACCCTAAACCCTAAACCCTAAACCCTAAACCCTAAACCCTAAACCCTAAACCCTAAACCCTAAACCCTAAACCCTAAACCCTAAACCCTAAACCCTAAACCCTAAACCCTAAACCCTAAACCCTAAACCCTAAACCCTAAACCCTAAACCCTAAACCCTAAACCCTAAACCCTAAACCCTAAACCCTAAACCCTAAACCCTAAACCCTAAACCCTAAACCCTAAACCCTAAACCCTAAACCCTAAACCCTAAACCCTAAACCCTAAACCCTAAACCCTAAACCCTAAACCCTAAACCCTAAACCCTAAACCCTAAACCCTAAACCCTAAACCCTAAACCCTAAACCCTAAACCCTAAACCCTAAACCCTAAACCCTAAACCCTAAACCCTAAACCCTAAACCCTAAACCCTAAACCCTAAACCCTAAACCCTAAACCCTAAACCCTAAACCCTAAACCCTAAACCCTAAACCCTAAACCCTAAACCCTAAACCCTAAACCCTAAACCCTAAACCCTAAACCCTAAACCCTAAACCCTAAACCCTAAACCCTAAACCCTAAACCCTAAACCCTAAACCCTAAACCCTAAACCCTAAACCCTAAACCCTAAACCCTAAACCCTAAACCCTAAACCCTAAACCCTAAACCCTAAAACCCTAAACCCTAAACCCTAAACCCTAAACCCTAAACCCTAAACCCTAAACCCTAAACCCTAAACCCTAAACCCTAAACCCTAAACCCTAAACCCTAAACCCTAAACCCTAAACCCTAAACCCTAAACCCTAAACCCTAAACCCTAAACCCTAAACCCTAAACCCTAAACCCTAAACCCTAAACCCTAAACCCTAAACCCTAAACCCTAAACCCTAAACCCTAAACCCTAAACCCTAAACCCTAAACCCTAAACCCTAAACCCTAAACCCTAAACCCTAAACCCTAAACCCTAAACCCTAAACCCTAAACCCTAAACCCTAAACCCTAAAACCCTAAACCCTAAACCCTAAACCCTAAACCCTAAACCCTAAACCCTAAACCCTAAACCCTAAACCCTAAACCCTAAACCCTAAACCCTAAACCCTAAACCCTAAACCCTAAACCCTAAACCCTAAACCCTAAACCCTAAACCCTAAACCCTAAACCCTAAACCCTAAACCCTAAACCCTAAACCCTAAACCCTAAACCCTAAACCCTAAACCCTAAACCCTAAACCCTAAACCCTAAACCCTAAACCCTAAACCCTAAACCCTAAACCCTAAACCCTAAACCCTAAACCCTAAACCCTAAACCCTAAACCCTAAACCCTAAACCCTAAACCCTAAACCCTAAACCCTAAACCCTAAACCCTAAACCCTAAACCCTAAACCCTAAACCCTAAACCCTAAACCCTAAACCCTAAACCCTAAACCCTAAACCCTAAACCCTAAACCCTAAACCCTAAACCCTAAACCCTAAACCCTAAACCCTAAACCCTAAACCCTAAACCCTAAACCCTAAACCCTAAACCCTAAACCCTAAACCCTAAACCCTAAACCCTAAACCCTAAACCCTAAACCCTAAACCCTAAACCCTAAACCCTAAACCCTAAACCCTAAACCCTAAACCCTAAACCCTAAACCCTAAACCCTAAACCCTAAACCCTAAACCCTAAACCCTAAACCCTAAACCCTAAACCCTAAACCCTAAACCCTAAACCCTAAACCCTAAACCCTAAACCCTAAACCCTAAACCCTAAACCCTAAACCCTAAACCCTAAACCCTAAACCCTAAACCCTAAACCCTAAACCCTAAACCCTAAACCCTAAACCCTAAACCCTAAACCCTAAACCCTAAACCCTAAACCCTAAACCCTAAACCCTAAACCCTAAACCCTAAACCCTAAACCCTAAACCCTAAACCCTAAACCCTAAACCCTAAACCCTAAACCCTAAACCCTAAACCCTAAACCCTAAACCCTAAACCCTAAACCCTAAACCCTAAACCCTAAACCCTAAACCCTAAACCCTAAACCCTAAACCCTAAACCCTAAACCCTAAACCCTAAACCCTAAACCCTAAACCCTAAACCCTAAACCCTAAACCCTAAACCCTAAACCCTAAACCCTAAAACCCTAAACCCTAAACCCTAAACCCTAAACCCTAAACCCTAAACCCTAAACCCTAAACCCTAAACCCTAAACCCTAAACCCTAAACCCTAAACCCTAAACCCTAAACCCTAAACCCTAAACCCTAAACCCTAAACCCTAAACCCTAAACCCTAAACCCTAAACCCTAAACCCTAAACCCTAAACCCTAAACCCTAAACCCTAAACCCTAAACCCTAAACCCTAAACCCTAAACCCTAAACCCTAAACCCTAAACCCTAAACCCTAAACCCTAAACCCTAAACCCTAAACCCTAAACCCTAAACCCTAAACCCTAAACCCTAAACCCTAAACCCTAAACCCTAAACCCTAAACCCTAAACCCTAAACCCTAAACCCTAAACCCTAAACCCTAAACCCTAAACCCTAAACCCTAAACCCTAAACCCTAAACCCTAAACCCTAAACCCTAAACCCTAAACCCTAAACCCTAAACCCTAAACCCTAAACCCTAAACCCTAAACCCTAAACCCTAAACCCTAAACCCTAAACCCTAAACCCTAAACCCTAAAACCCTAAACCCTAAACCCTAAACCCTAAACCCTAAACCCTAAACCCTAAACCCTAAACCCTAAACCCTAAACCCTAAACCCTAAACCCTAAACCCTAAACCCTAAACCCTAAACCCTAAACCCTAAACCCTAAACCCTAAACCCTAAACCCTAAACCCTAAACCCTAAACCCTAAACCCTAAACCCTAAACCCTAAACCCTAAACCCTAAACCCTAAACCCTAAACCCTAAACCCTAAACCCTAAACCCTAAACCCTAAACCCTAAACCCTAAACCCTAAACCCTAAACCCTAAACCCTAAACCCTAAACCCTAAACCCTAAACCCTAAACCCTAAACCCTAAACCCTAAACCCTAAACCCTAAACCCTAAACCCTAAACCCTAAACCCTAAACCCTAAACCCTAAACCCTAAACCCTAAACCCTAAACCCTAAACCCTAAACCCTAAACCCTAAACCCTAAACCCTAAACCCTAAACCCTAAACCCTAAACCCTAAACCCTAAACCCTAAACCCTAAACCCTAAACCCTAAACCCTAAACCCTAAACCCTAAACCCTAAACCCTAAACCCTAAACCCTAAACCCTAAACCCTAAACCCTAAACCCTAAACCCTAAACCCTAAACCCTAAACCCTAAACCCTAAACCCTAAACCCTAAACCCTAAACCCTAAACCCTAAACCCTAAACCCTAAACCCTAAACCCTAAACCCTAAACCCTAAACCCTAAACCCTAAACCCTAAACCCTAAACCCTAAACCCTAAACCCTAAACCCTAAACCCTAAACCCTAAACCCTAAACCCTAAACCCTAAACCCTAAACCCTAAACCCTAAACCCTAAACCCTAAACCCTAAACCCTAAACCCTAAACCCTAAACCCTAAACCCTAAACCCTAAACCCTAAACCCTAAACCCTAAACCCTAAACCCTAAACCCTAAACCCTAAACCCTAAACCCTAAACCCTAAACCCTAAACCCTAAACCCTAAACCCTAAACCCTAAACCCTAAACCCTAAACCCTAAACCCTAAACCCTAAACCCTAAACCCTAAACCCTAAACCCTAAACCCTAAACCCTAAACCCTAAACCCTAAACCCTAAACCCTAAACCCTAAACCCTAAACCCTAAAACCCTAAACCCTAAACCCTAAACCCTAAACCCTAAACCCTAAACCCTAAACCCTAAACCCTAAACCCTAAACCCTAAACCCTAAACCCTAAACCCTAAACCCTAAACCCTAAACCCTAAACCCTAAACCCTAAACCCTAAACCCTAAACCCTAAACCCTAAACCCTAAACCCTAAACCCTAAACCCTAAACCCTAAACCCTAAACCCTAAACCCTAAACCCTAAACCCTAAACCCTAAACCCTAAACCCTAAACCCTAAACCCTAAACCCTAAACCCTAAACCCTAAACCCTAAACCCTAAACCCTAAACCCTAAACCCTAAACCCTAAACCCTAAACCCTAAACCCTAAACCCTAAACCCTAAACCCTAAACCCTAAACCCTAAACCCTAAACCCTAAACCCTAAACCCTAAACCCTAAACCCTAAACCCTAAACCCTAAACCCTAAACCCTAAACCCTAAACCCTAAACCCTAAACCCTAAACCCTAAACCCTAAACCCTAAACCCTAAACCCTAAACCCTAAACCCTAAACCCTAAACCCTAAACCCTAAACCCTAAACCCTAAACCCTAAACCCTAAACCCTAAACCCTAAACCCTAAACCCTAAACCCTAAACCCTAAACCCTAAACCCTAAACCCTAAACCCTAAACCCTAAACCCTAAACCCTAAACCCTAAACCCTAAACCCTAAACCCTAAACCCTAAACCCTAAACCCTAAACCCTAAACCCTAAACCCTAAACCCTAAACCCTAAACCCTAAACCCTAAACCCTAAACCCTAAACCCTAAACCCTAAACCCTAAACCCTAAACCCTAAACCCTAAACCCTAAACCCTAAACCCTAAACCCTAAACCCTAAACCCTAAACCCTAAACCCTAAACCCTAAACCCTAAACCCTAAACCCTAAACCCTAAACCCTAAACCCTAAACCCTAAACCCTAAAACCCTAAACCCTAAACCCTAAACCCTAAACCCTAAACCCTAAACCCTAAACCCTAAACCCTAAACCCTAAACCCTAAACCCTAAACCCTAAACCCTAAACCCTAAACCCTAAACCCTAAACCCTAAACCCTAAACCCTAAACCCTAAACCCTAAACCCTAAACCCTAAACCCTAAACCCTAAACCCTAAACCCTAAACCCTAAACCCTAAACCCTAAACCCTAAACCCTAAACCCTAAACCCCTAAACCCTAAACCCTAAACCCTAAACCCTAAACCCTAAACCCTAAACCCTAAACCCTAAACCCTAAACCCTAAACCCTAAACCCTAAACCCTAAACCCTAAACCCTAAACCCTAAACCCTAAACCCTAAACCCTAAACCCTAAACCCTAAACCCTAAACCCTAAACCCTAAACCCTAAACCCTAAACCCTAAACCCTAAACCCTAAACCCTAAACCCTAAACCCTAAACCCTAAACCCTAAACCCTAAACCCTAAACCCTAAACCCTAAACCCTAAACCCTAAACCCTAAACCCTAAACCCTAAACCCTAAACCCTAAACCCTAAACCCTAAACCCTAAAACCCTAAACCCTAAACCCTAAACCCTAAACCCTAAACCCTAAACCCTAAACCCTAAACCCTAAACCCTAAACCCTAAACCCTAAACCCTAAACCCTAAACCCTAAACCCTAAACCCTAAACCCTAAACCCTAAACCCTAAACCCTAAACCCTAAACCCTAAAACCCTAAACCCTAAACCCTAAACCCTAAACCCTAAACCCTAAACCCTAAACCCTAAACCCTAAACCCTAAACCCTAAACCCTAAACCCTAAACCCTAAACCCTAAACCCTAAACCCTAAACCCTAAACCCTAAACCCTAAACCCTAAACCCTAAACCCTAAACCCTAAACCCTAAACCCTAAACCCTAAACCCTAAACCCTAAACCCTAAACCCTAAACCCTAAACCCTAAACCCTAAACCCTAAACCCTAAACCCTAAACCCTAAACCCTAAACCCTAAACCCTAAACCCTAAACCCTAAACCCTAAACCCTAAACCCTAAACCCTAAACCCTAAACCCTAAACCCTAAACCCTAAACCCTAAACCCTAAACCCTAAACCCTAAACCCTAAACCCTAAACCCTAAACCCTAAACCCTAAACCCTAAACCCTAAACCCTAAACCCTAAACCCTAAACCCTAAACCCTAAACCCTAAACCCTAAACCCTAAACCCTAAACCCTAAACCCTAAACCCTAAACCCTAAACCCTAAACCCTAAACCCTAAACCCTAAACCCTAAACCCTAAACCCTAAACCCTAAACCCTAAACCCTAAACCCTAAACCCTAAACCCTACAACCCTAAACCCTAAACCCTAAACCCTAAACCCTAAACCCTAAACCCTAAACCCTAAACCCTAAACCCTAAACCCTAAACCCTAAACCCTAAACCCTAAACCCTAAACCCTAAACCCTAAACCCTAAACCCTAAACCCTAAACCCTAAACCCTAAACCCTAAACCCTAAACCCTAAACCCTAAACCCTAAACCCTAAACCCTAAACCCTAAACCCTAAACCCTAAACCCTAAACCCTAAACCCTAAACCCTAAACCCTAAACCCTAAACCCTAAACCCTAAACCCTAAACCCTAAACCCTAAACCCTAAACCCTAAACCCTAAAACCCTAAACCCTAAACCCTAAACCCTAAACCCTAAACCCTAAACCCTAAACCCTAAACCCTAAACCCTAAACCCTAAACCCTAAACCCTAAACCCTAAACCCTAAACCCTAAACCCTAAACCCTAAACCCTAAACCCTAAACCCTAAACCCTAAACCCTAAACCCTAAACCCTAAACCCTAAACCCTAAACCCTAAACCCTAAACCCTAAACCCTAAACCCTAAACCCTAAACCCTAAACCCTAAACCCTAAACCCTAAACCCTAAACCCTAAACCCTAAACCCTAAACCCTAAACCCTAAACCCTAAACCCTAAACCCTAAACCCTAAACCCTAAACCCTAAACCCTAAACCCTAAACCCTAAACCCTAAACCCTAAACCCTAAACCCTAAACCCTAAACCCTAAACCCTAAACCCTAAACCCTAAACCCTAAACCCTAAACCCTAAACCCTAAACCCTAAACCCTAAACCCTAAACCCTAAACCCTAAACCCTAAACCCTAAACCCTAAACCCTAAACCCTAAACCCTAAACCCTAAACCCTAAACCCTAAACCCTAAACCCTAAACCCTAAACCCTAAACCCTAAACCCTAAACCCTAAACCCTAAACCCTAAACCCTAAACCCTAAACCCTAAACCCTAAACCCTAAACCCTAAACCCTAAACCCTAAACCCTAAACCCTAAACCCTAAACCCTAAACCCTAAACCCTAAACCCTAAACCCTAAACCCTAAACCCTAAACCCTAAACCCTAAACCCTAAACCCTAAAACCCTAAACCCTAAACCCTAAACCCTAAACCCTAAACCCTAAACCCTAAACCCTAAACCCTAAACCCTAAACCCTAAACCCTAAACCCTAAACCCTAAACCCTAAACCCTAAACCCTAAACCCTAAACCCTAAACCCTAAACCCTAAACCCTAAACCCTAAACCCTAAACCCTAAACCCTAAACCCTAAACCCTAAACCCTAAACCCTAAACCCTAAACCCTAAACCCTAAACCCTAAACCCTAAACCCTAAACCCTAAACCCTAAACCCTAAACCCTAAACCCTAAACCCTAAACCCTAAACCCTAAACCCTAAACCCTAAACCCTAAACCCTAAACCCTAAACCCTAAAACCCTAAACCCTAAACCCTAAACCCTAAACCCTAAACCCTAAACCCTAAACCCTAAACCCTAAACCCTAAACCCTAAACCCTAAACCCTAAACCCTAAACCCTAAACCCTAAACCCTAAACCCTAAACCCTAAACCCTAAACCCTAAACCCTAAACCCTAAACCCTAAACCCTAAACCCTAAACCCTAAAACCCTAAACCCTAAACCCTAAACCCTAAACCCTAAACCCTAAACCCTAAACCCTAAACCCTAAACCCTAAACCCTAAACCCTAAACCCTAAACCCTAAACCCTAAACCCTAAACCCTAAACCCTAAACCCTAAACCCTAAACCCTAAACCCTAAACCCTAAACCCTAAACCCTAAACCCTAAACCCTAAACCCTAAACCCTAAACCCTAAACCCTAAACCCTAAACCCTAAACCCTAAACCCTAAACCCTAAACCCTAAACCCTAAACCCTAAACCCTAAACCCTAAACCCTAAACCCTAAACCCTAAACCCTAAACCCTAAACCCTAAACCCTAAACCCTAAACCCTAAACCCTAAACCCTAAACCCTAAACCCTAAACCCTAAACCCTAAACCCTAAACCCTAAACCCTAAACCCTAAACCCTAAACCCTAAACCCTAAACCCTAAACCCTAAACCCTAAACCCTAAACCCTAAACCCTAAACCCTAAACCCTAAACCCTAAACCCTAAACCCTAAACCCTAAACCCTAAACCCTAAACCCTAAACCCTAAACCCTAAACCCTAAACCCTAAACCCTAAACCCTAAACCCTAAACCCTAAACCCTAAACCCTAAACCCTAAACCCTAAACCCTAAACCCTAAACCCTAAACCCTAAACCCTAAACCCTAAACCCTAAACCCTAAACCCTAAACCCTAAACCCTAAACCCTAAACCCTAAACCCTAAACCCTAAACCCTAAACCCTAAACCCTAAACCCTAAACCCTAAACCCTAAACCCTAAACCCTAAACCCTAAACCCTAAACCCTAAACCCTAAACCCTAAACCCTAAACCCTAAACCCTAAACCCTAAACCCTAAACCCTAAACCCTAAACCCTAAACCCTAAACCCTAAACCCTAAACCCTAAACCCTAAACCCTAAACCCTAAACCCTAAACCCTAAACCCTAAACCCTAAACCCTAAACCCTAAACCCTAAACCCTAAACCCTAAACCCTAAACCCTAAACCCTAAACCCTAAACCCTAAACCCTAAACCCTAAACCCTAAACCCTAAACCCTAAACCCTAAACCCTAAACCCTAAACCCTAAACCCTAAACCCTAAACCCTAAACCCTAAACCCTAAACCCTAAACCCTAAACCCTAAACCCTAAACCCTAAACCCTAAACCCTAAACCCTAAACCCTAAACCCTAAACCCTAAACCCTAAACCCTAAACCCTAAACCCTAAACCCTAAACCCTAAACCCTAAACCCTAAACCCTAAACCCTAAACCCTAAACCCTAAACCCTAAACCCTAAACCCTAAACCCTAAACCCTAAACCCTAAACCCTAAAACCCTAAACCCTAAACCCTAAACCCTAAACCCTAAACCCTAAACCCTAAACCCTAAACCCTAAACCCTAAACCCTAAACCCTAAACCCTAAACCCTAAACCCTAAACCCTAAACCCTAAACCCTAAACCCTAAACCCTAAACCCTAAACCCTAAACCCTAAACCCTAAACCCTAAACCCTAAACCCTAAACCCTAAACCCTAAACCCTAAACCC
The DNA here is from genome assembly GCA_963924115.1 of Dovyalis caffra. Lineage (NCBI taxonomy): Eukaryota > Viridiplantae > Streptophyta > Magnoliopsida > Malpighiales > Salicaceae > Dovyalis > Dovyalis caffra. The sequence goes on along the minus strand of CAWUPB010000798.1, from coordinate 22,958 downwards.
TAAACCCTAAACCCTAAACCCTAAACCCTAAACCCTAAACCCTAAACCCTAAACCCTAAACCCTAAACCCTAAACCCTAAACCCTAAACCCTAAACCCTAAACCCTAAACCCTAAACCCTAAACCCTAAACCCCTAAACCCTAAACCCTAAACCCTAAACCCTAAACCCTAAACCCTAAACCCTAAACCCTAAACCCTAAACCCTAAACCCTAAACCCTAAACCCTAAACCCTAAACCCTAAACCCTAAACCCTAAACCCTAAACCCTAAACCCTAAACCCTAAACCCTAAACCCTAAACCCTAAACCCTAAACCCTAAACCCTAAACCCTAAACCCTAAACCCTAAACCCTAAACCCTAAACCCTAAACCCTAAACCCTAAACCCTAAACCCTAAACCCTAAACCCTAAACCCTAAACCCTAAACCCTAAACCCTAAACCCTAAACCCTAAACCCTA